>QVRM01007045.1:0-7500 GCA_003439945.1 Dermanyssus gallinae | reverse complement strand
GTTTGTCGGTTTGCCCGTCCTTTCGTCCGTGCGTCCGTCCGTCCTTCGTGTGCACGGTAGCGCACGAAACACAGTCATGCCTGCATGCAGGTCGGGCGGGGGGTTGGGCAGCGCCAGGTAGCATAGCTGTTCGTTCGTTGGTTGCTGTTTTGCTGTTTCCACTTCTGCTGCTGTTGCTGCTGCCGCTGTTGCCGCTGCTTCTACTTATACTTCTGCTGCTGCTGCTGTTGCTTCTGCTGCACCCGGCACTGCAGTTGCTGTCAAAGAGTGCCGCAGTAATGGACTTGTCGTGGTTTGAAAAGCTTGACATCGATCTCAGCATCATCACCACCACCACTACTACCATCATTATTATTATTATTATTATTATTATTATTAATATTATTATTATTATTATTATTATTATTATTATCATCATCATCATTATAATAATCATTATCATCATCATCGTCCTTATCACCACCAAGACCACCATACTCATCACCACTAAGACCATGATCATGCTCCTTCTCCTCCTCCTCCACCACCTTCTCCTCCTCCACGAACACCATCATCCTAATCACCACCACTTTCTCCTCCTCCTCCACGAACACCATCATCCTGATCACCACCACCTTCTCCTCCTCCTCCACGAACACCATCATCCTGATCACTACCACCACCTTCTCCTCCTCCACGAACACCATCATTCTAATCACCACCACCTTCTCCTCCTCCTCCACGAACACCATCATCCTGATCACCACCACCTTCTCCTCCTCCTCCACGAACACCATCATCCTGATCACCACCACGTTCTCCTCCTCCTCCTCCACGAACACCATCATCCTGATCACCACCACCTTCTCCTCCTCCACGAACACCATCATCCTGATCACTACCACCACCTTCTCCTCCTCCACGAACACCATCATCCTGATCACCATCACCTTCTCCTCCTCCTCCACGAACACTATCATCCTGATCACTACCACCAACACCACCACCACCACCATGACCATCCGTTGCGACCCATCATATTGTTGCCCACTGCCGCCGCTGTCGTCATCACTGTTGAAGCTCGCGTTGTCATCACCATTGTCGGTCTCGTGGTCGTTGGTCGCTGGTCGTTGATCGGTCTAACGGACGGTTGTTCGGATAGCCACTCTGTCCACAGCAATCCGTCGTAATCGTCTACCGTTGTCTGTCTATCTGTCTGTCTGTCTGACTAAGAGAAGACGGAAAAAAACCGTCAAACGGCAGTGGCGTAGGTGGCGGCTTCGAAGCTACTACCGTCGATGGCGTCGGCCCGCCGACCGGCCTTCCTGCCGAGGGGGCACTGGAGGGGCGTAGGCGGAAGCGGAACCGAGCTGAACTGGTGGCGGTGATGCGGTGCGATGAGATGGTAGTGGTGGTGGTGGTGGATGTTTTGACCCCCATTTTTCGTCCCTTCCCCCCCCCCGCCCCCCGCCTCCCCGTAAGCCCTCATTTCTCGACTCGCTCGGCCATCCGTCCCCCAAGTGTCCCCCCATAACTCCTGTTAGTCGGTCCACTGCCCGTCCGTCGTCGCTTTGGTTGCTTCGCCGCCCCAGAAGCACCGTTTCAAATAAAAGAGATGGCTTCGCGGATAGACATAGATCAAGTCGAGTGAAGCTAACATCAATGGGAACAGAACAGAGAGCTCCTCCAGCGGTAACAGCAGCGGGGGCGGCACGAGCAGTAGCAGCAGGAACAACAACAACAACAACAACAACAACAACAACAACAACAACAACAACAACAACAACAACAACAACAACAACAACAACAACAACAACATCATCATCATCATCATCATCATCATCATCATCATCAACAATAACAACAACAAAGAAAGCAACAATAACAACACCAGTGCCATCACAACAACAACAACAACAACAACAAACACGACTACTGCAGATTTGAGGACTTGAGCAACGACAGCACAAGGCTGTTGTAGAAAAAAATCGTCGACACGGCAAAAATAACCATAACGAGCAGCGACTACGAAAAAGTAGCAACTACTATGATACGACCATTGATAGCATTGATAAGACGGACAACAGTAGAATTTGGTAGCATGATTTAAGTAATCATTTTGAATAATGGCGCGGTACGTTATGCGCATTACTAGAAACAATGTAATTATTTATTTATCAATAGGCCCGCTTTAAGTGGATAAGAGAAACATTCCAAGTTATTGCAGGACTTCTTGTCTTAGGAACAGGTCTTTCAGGATCGTCAGGACCTCAGGTCTGAAATAAGTCTCGAGACGTTCGACTAGATCACTCTAATATAAATTATATTTGCTTCAGACTTGACTGACATTCATTTTGATAATGAGAGGATTCTTACAAGCTGTGCGCCAACGCCCTTAAGCTTTTCATAAGCGACTCTCAGGTAATTCAACCAAACTTGACCTTTACTACACGATTAATGTTTATTGCGCCGGATAGAACATAAGGAAAAACGATCTTCACCCTAAAGAGAGCGGCCTATATATTTCAAGCTGGGTTGGGTTCAGGCGTGCATGTAACTAGCATCCTCCCCCCCTTAGTGGTCGGTGCACTCTTAGTAACCAATGTGTCAAACCCAGTGGCGAAATGCATTTGCGTGCGCTTTGCGACCGGAGGCCACAGATGGGTGCACGGGTTCAATCCCCACCGTTGCACATTTGAATTTATTGGGGTCCATCTTATAGAGCAATGTGAGAGCGGTTCCGTAGACATTAAATGTTGGCTGAGAGCCATCCCTAAAAGTTAGCTTAGTTACCGAACAGCGAAATCTCCTCCAGCAGTGAGAGTCCTGTCCGTGTATATACTGCGCATCTATAGCACTGTTAACTCACTCATGTACCTCTGTTTAACCATTCGAGCAGCTGTAGGAGCTGCAGATCGTCTTTGCACTTTTACTGATAATCAATATGGCACAGCTCGTTGACGCCTTCAATGTTTAAATGTGCTGCTTGTGGTCAGTACTGGATGAGGCATAGCGCAAGTCGGGGCGAAATCTCCGACTGATTTACTTTGCAATTATCAAATAATTACCATCGCACCGTTAAAAGTAGGAGATCCGTACTACGCGCACGTTGTGCTAACCAAGCCTTGGAAGTTTTGGCCTCACTGTTCTATGTTACATAAGGGCACGGCCGTGCAGACAGAACAACAGCGACGACAACAAAAACAACAACAACAGCAGTTGCTGTGACGTCAGTTGCTATTGTGGGACTAGGAGTGCATTAGCTAACCGGAAGCGTATGGACCCACGGTAGTTAACGTGTTTAATTGCGTAGCTTCAGCTCTACCGGCATTCACCTTCAAGTTATATGTGTGCACTGCAACGGCACTTATCGACGTTGCGGTGGTGACATGACTGACTTTGCTTTCTAGTTATAGATGTAGGTTATGGCGCCATGTAAGACCAATCTCGGCCAGGACGCTCGAGCTGAAGCTTGGTAGTCTCTTTAATTCGGTAATCATTTAATTGTACGCTATAAATAAAATATATATATACATATATATATATATATATATATATATATATATATATACATATATAATATATATATATCTATATCTATATATCTTGTATATATATTAATATTATACATATATATATATATATATATTTCTATATTCCTCTATTCTCTATACCCTATCTCCTCTCTTCTCCTCTTCTTTCTTCATATCTCACTAATCTATATCTCTCTTCATCTCTCCGTCTATCTCATCTCTCTCTCTCTCCCTCTCCTCTATTCTCTATCTATTATCTCTCTCTTCTCTCTCTCTCCCTCTCTCTCTCTCTCTCTCTCCTCCCTCTCTCTCTCCTCTCTCTCTCTCTCTCTCTATCTCTATCTCTCTCTCTCTCTCTCTCTCCTATCTCTTCTTATCCTCCTCTCTCTCGTCTCTCTCTCTCCTCCTCTTCCTCTCTCTTCTCCCTCTTTACCTCTCTCTTTTTTTTTTCTTTTTTTTTGAGAGGAGGAAATGCTATTTTACGCACCGTCAGACTGGAGAAAGGCAAACGGCCCCTTATCTCCATTCTGGTGTGTGGGACTCGGCGCGATGGTCCGCGCTCCTACCCACTAAAACCTACCTCTCATAACGCCCTTGACACAGCCCAGATCTTCGTTTAATAGTACTATGGGCCGTGGGGGTGACATCCGGACTATCTAACCAGGTTCGCCTGCTTGTTTGGCGAAGTCTGCTCTCTGGCTGGCGTGCCTTGTGACAAGAGAGAATAATTTTCTCTTCTTGCGCTAATCCTGTCGTAACTCGCTCTTCTCTGCGTCCCGCATAGTTTCTTCTCCGTCAGCACCTCTCGCGCAACCGCTGCTCCAAGGGTCCATGCTGCTGGTTCTGAGCAGATGAAATCCATGAATAGGGCTAGCCCATCTCTCGGGAGCACGAGAGGGTGTTTAGGTCTCTGGGCACCCGCGTTCGTCCAACTATCTCTCACCCTGTTGCTTGCCTTACGTCTAGCCTCTTCCCAGCACGGGCATTCTAGAAGAGTATGTGCCGCGTCATCTTCAACGCCCAGCGTGCAGAACATGCACGTGTCCGAAGGCGCCTTACCGATCCTGTATAAATAGGACTGGAAATCTCCGTGACCGGTGACTATTGCGTTAGGAAAAGTCCATGTCACCTCCGGGCCTATTCAGGCCATTTCTCGATGTTCGGTATCAGATCACGGACCATTGGCTCCCGCCTCGTCCTTCCTGAATATATATACATATATATATATATATATATATATATATACGATAAATATATATATATATATATATATATATACATATATATATATATATATATATATATATATATATAGATCTATATATATATATATATATATATATATATATATATCCTATATATACTATATAACTCATATCTATATATACATATATATCTATACTATATACTATACTATATATATACATATATACATATATATATATATATATATTTAGGCGGCTATCTAAGCGTTCCCAGTACGCATCAAATTTAGTTCAAATCTGTGTCAAGTAAAATGTAAAGAAACACCAATTATGGCTCAGCTAGGAACAGCGTCTAAGGCATTTAACCAAAGACTAGATAGCTATTGTGGTTGCTCTTTGCGTTGGATTATCTTCTAATTCGATTTTAAATGTCTTTGCTTTTACAAAAACGATAGTTTATAAAATTGTCGCTTGGTACGCAGTTGTAGACGGGGTAGTTCCGGGTCTTATACAGCAGAGCGAAAAGCTCTCTCTAGAATGCACTGAATTTTAAACGAGTCCCAATCTCAATACGTACCGTGAGCTCCAAATTTGACATGTCATTGCGAGCCACGAAATCGAACTGTTTTCGGGAATCTTGGGTATGGCTGCTATACCATAAAAGTCGAACAGAACATCTCCAAAGCTAATAAAGCAAACTGCAATGCTTACTCGATGTCAGCAAGTCGTTTCTTTTCTGATAGCAAAACTCTACCGGCAAAATGACCACTGGCTTGTCCATGATATAGAAGATGTCCCGAATGTGGGGTAGAGCAAGTTTCCAGCTTGTGCTCACGTCTTGAGTGTAGTGTCTAATGAGGAAATGTAATGGCATCACACTATTTAATTACACGTAATTAAAGCAGATATAAATCCTGTGCAAACAATAGGTAGAAAAGTTTGCAATACATGTTTCAGTAGGACAACGGTCCCGCTTATACCAGCCGTTGAAAGCAAGGGGGGCTTGCATAGCAAATGAGCATGTTATAGAATAGGCGCTTGTGGTTCTCTAGAAGTCCGGAATTCGTTGTTTGAAACTATTATATGTTGTCCATTATTGAGCGGGACTCCGAAAAACGTCATAACATATTTACAAGCTCTCTTTATAAAAAAGTCTTACGTCCTTTATGCTCATGAAGGTAAACATCCCTGTCCTCATTTCAAGGCCGTGGGTTTGAAGTAAAACATTCTATTCTTTAGTAACGATATATGTAAATATGTATTCATTTTAAATGACATATACATATACAAAGAGTCAAATATATTCTATTTTTGTTCTGAATGCCATGACATGTAAATTTAGCCAATGCATTTAAGCGATGTCGAGAGACTATAATTGATGTTTATATACAGTTGTTATCTAAACATAGCTATAAAAGGCGCTTTTACTATCTCTGTGCCCTGCAGTGGATTTGGTGCTGTAATGCCACAATATGCAGTAAGCTAGGCTGTGTGGGCGGCAAACTGCATTGCCTCGATAGCTTGTACATGGTGTTCGCTAAGCGTCGAAGAGGCTGCTGTAATTTGGGTTCGCATGTGCTCATGTGACCACTAGGCAAATAAAGAATCTATTCGAAAGTTCTGTCTTCGTTTGGCTTGTGCCCGGCAAACGCCAAAAAAGTGTATGATAGCGTTATTATACTAAAATAATTTAAATGAAGATAATGTACGTAGCACATATCAATACTAATATGCACACTAATGCATATTCGCTCTGAATAAGCAAATGTATTTTCACTCAGTTAAATAATAACATCGTTGACCCTACTGCCATATATTTACCTAATTAGTGTCGTGGGATATGTGTGTGGGATCTTGTAGTCACAATGGTTCAATACATCATCGAACCTAGATCGAACCGCTCTGTTAGTATCTCTGTAGCGTCATTTTTTCAAGACGAACAAGGAAGGCCTTTGGATCTAGGCGACCAACAAGGCGGCTTTGTACTGTCGGGTGCTGTTACAATGGTCACCTGCATCGTGTCAAGTAGGCGTGCCGGGCAACGGGCGTGAAGCTAAAATAATGTTTAACGACCTCGTACGAAATAGAAGACGATGAACGTGTGGCGACAAATTGACAACCTTGACTGTGTCACCGTACACTGCGGTTTTCTGGGTTCTCCAGTACCGGCTGCGGCGCCGCACAGTATTGGGTAGTTGACATCGATTCTTTAGAGTTACAAAGCTCAGCTTTGTAACTCTAACTAACTGAGCGAATCGTTCCGTCTAATTAGCAATACCAGCTCAACGCGTTCTGCCAGCGTGTCTGCAAAGTGTTTTGTACTTCAACGATTGTCAAAGATTCTGAAGACGTTGTCAAACGCAAAAAAAACACATGTCGGAAAGACGCCAGTAGCACGTGGTGTAAGTTGCGAAGACGAAGTTATACATGCCACCCGATGAAATGAATGCGAAACTATAACGATATCGTTGTCGTATGATTCCGAGATCTTGATTTGGCGGCGTCACCAGGAACAAAACCTTACTACCTCTATCGGTGTCCGGACTACTTCCTGGTTACCCCCACCAATGTCCTGGCTTTCTTACTTATGTCCTAACTACCTTCTGGCTATCCCCTATCAATGCTGTGACCACTTTCTGGCCATTCCCTGCCAATGCTCTGACCATTTTTGGTCACCCCCGACCCGTGCCCTGACTACTGTATCATGGCTAATCCTACCAATGCCGCCCTGGCCAATACCTCTCGACTACGCTTACCAATTTACTGACTTTCACTTCACTTAC
>QVRM01007044.1:0-40077 GCA_003439945.1 Dermanyssus gallinae | reverse complement strand
GCAACCTCAGTAGGTCTGTCGATGACGTCAACCCACGTCAAGGCCGGCCACTCTATGCGAAACATAGTTGTACACATGATGAAAGACGCCTAGGCTCAGCAGATAACATAAACTGCTCTCTCTGGATACCCCGATGTACGAGGAAGGAACACGTTTGGAGGACGCGCGCAGAACGCCGGGCTTTCATTAATGAATTCGCGTTGCACGTCGAAAAGATGGCTTCGTTTGCAATTAGTCCCACCTCTTGCCGCTAGTAAGTCGTAGCATGATCTCGAGTTGGCCAAAGTTTGGTCAAGAACACGTTTGAGAAGCGACATATCGTCGCTGGCATCGCATCGGTTACACACTAAGCTGCCATACTTGCATAGGCTGTACAGCGATCGTAAAAGACTTTGTACAGCACAGCACAATGCAGGATCAAACTCCGTGCACGTATAAAGTGACGAAGTGCCTGTCATCAAGCATGTTATTACACCTGCTCTTTGAATCACATTCAATTTGCATCACCCATTTTGGATAGTACAGCGAGTGCTAATTTTGCTAATCAACACATAACAACCACTCGGAATAGATTTTCCGGTATTCCATCTACTTCGTAAAAAGATCAAGTCGCAGTTGATTAATCTTCGCATTATTCTCTCTGGCCTGTGGGAGGGGGGTGAGGGTTAATTTGTGGCCACGCTTGTTTTCTAGCTTCAGGGCAGTATCTATCCCGAGTCTCGACCGGGAAACTGATAGGGCCTATTTTCAGTGCGCGTCCGTCAGATTTACTGCATAACCCACCTGTCTATGATTTGTTCAACGTTGATGAAAGAGTTGATTGTCTTACTCGTGTTCTAAAGGGCAAACACGTATCTATATCTAAACATATGATCAGGTTGATTCGGCGTCGAGTCAACTTTTCCGACAGCTGCAATGAAGTTTTGCAGAACACTGTAGAATGTATAGTGTTTAATAAACATAATATACGTATAAAGGAGGAAGGCACAGTTGTCGGATTGCAGTTAAATGACATTGTTAAGTTACAGATATAATTGCACTGTAATAGCTCATCAGCACGGCACTTTTTGTATCTTGAAAATCTTACTTAATGGAAAGAGGTCAAAATCATGGAGAATATCTTCACTGAATAGCTACGGATTCTTCGAAAAATATGTTATTTGATTTGCCGTATGATGCGGTCTCTCTTTCTCTCTCTCTATCTCTCTCTCTTTATATATATATATATATATATATATATGCAAAGAAAATAGGTGTCAGCGTAGAAATTAGTACCTCTCGCGAGAGAGTCGGACACGTGGCTCCTAGGGAGGATGCTATTGGGTCCGTTTCCACTATATATATATACACCCAGTATATGAACCTACAACGGGCTCTGTCGTGAAAAGACAATCAAATGCTCAAACAATGTACGCGCAGCGAACTCGATTAGAATAACAACAAGATTAACTTTTGGGACGCTAGGGACCTCGGATTTGGCCACTGTCGCGGACTGAGTTGAACGCCGTCTATTGTTCTCAACGAGTTAAGACTTGTAGCAACTGAAAGCAGCTCAACTAGACATTCTGTCGGGAGGGGGGGTCATTTTAGGACACTGAGGCGAGTCATGAAGAAGTTTGAAACTTCTAGACGAATTTACAATAAAAGTTCAAACACTTGCAAATATATACGTTAGAAGCCACTCTTTCCAACTAACCATCATGCTACCGTTGTTGGCGTTATATCAGGAACCAACCGATTTCACCGGCCTGTGACCGTTTTCACCGTTCAAGGTGAACACGAAGCACATTGCGATCCTTTTTGGCGCCATGAATCAAGTCAAGTTTTCTTAGAGAAATCACTTCCACTACCTATTGACAACATGTATGTGAAATTCGTAAACTGAAATCGTTTCAGCGCCACATTTGCGCTGCTATTCCGAATTAGCCGTCGGATCACTTCAATTAGAACCTATGAGTCTTCTCTGGAAACGTCGTCGTATTGCGGGTAGCTTGATCTTCTCTGTCTTGACTAACGAGCCTAGACTAAAGGCTATAGTAGACTTTGTAATTCAGCGGAGTCTGTAGTGGAGGTCAAAACCTCTTGTTCGTTTCTGTTTCGATACGCCTTACAGGCAGTGAGCGAGTACGGGAACTCAAATCAGGTTCGTTTGAGACGCACCTCTGAGCGGAGCTCAATCCTTGTGGCCAGTCACGTCTCCTCGCCCTGCTTCTGCGCCTGTCGACACCCGTATATCCTACTAGTGATGATTCGATCCTCCTAAATCGGTCACTGGTATTATAAGCGTATGTCTCTATTCTACTATTATAACTGAAATACATGGCCAGTTGCACTACTTCCAAATATATTGTTCTTGTTCTCCTTTCTTTCTGCCTTCTCGCCTAATCAAACCTCCTAATTTTGCCGTTAAGAGCTTTCAAAATGATAAGCTTCTAACTTCAAACGTAGCTCATAAAGCTTGATTATGTATTTCGTAATACATCATTGTATTTCGCAATTAAACGCTAGCCATTCATACTGTCCGATACAGTACAGAGTATTTTTGTGAGAATGGTTGCCTCCCACTTGAGGACATTCCTCTACGTTAACCATTTACTCGGTTCTACATAACATGAGTTTACCCTACACCGCTTAACCTGAACTCCACTACAACGCAGGACTGCGCTCCACTCATAAATAATCACAAATCGTTCTACTGCACTTACTTTAATCAAAAGGAACCGTTAGGGTATTCACTCGCTGACACGATTGTAGCTTACATCTTTTTTAATGTTTAATTTGAAACGAACGACCTTTTAAGTACCGAAGAATCTCAACTAGAAAACCTTCGTAGAGATCCAGCACCTCGTCGCTTCCAGCTTTGCATGTACTGCATGAATGACACTTTACAGCGGATGCGAAGCATCAGCGATGTCTTGCGAAGTATCGGTGACAATCTCCTTGAGATCACGGTCTAAAAAGAATCAGAACATACTTTATCCTCTTGTGTGACAATAGATTGCTTCTCGCCACCGCCGCCCTTAATAAGCATGGCGAGGACACAAAGCACACACGCTTGAATAGCCATTACAGCTAAGACAGTGGATAGCTGTTCATTATGTGAGCTCCTGACGACAGAGTCGATTACGGACAGTAAGCCAGTGTCATTAACTTTACCAACAGCATTGCAAAAAATACAGTTCAAGTTCTCCCCTTGCCTGAGCTGAACGTCTGTTGAGGCTACAGGAAATATGTGTCAGCCCTAAAGGAATTGACTTAGTGCAAGCCGTACACTTCTTAGAGTCCATCACGTTTCAATAGGCGCACCAAGCTTAAAGAGCGGACCGCGGGGGAGGAGCGGAAGAAGGCGGAAATTGACCAACAACAAAACACGAAGCGGCCAATAGATGTCCTTGAGGGTTTTGCACCAGCAAATCAGGTTAAGGATGTTGTTGTGTAAATGTTGCTGTTGCTGTTCCTGAGGTTGTTGATGTTGTCGTTTTTGCATTTGTCTTTTTCAGTCAGGAACCTTGTGAATAAATTATGCAACAAGTAAACTTGCGTGAAACGATGTAACGAAATTATGTGTTGCAGCAATATTCTGGAAACTGCTCACTGTCTATATCGAAAATAAATAGGCAAGAAGATGTGCTTTTATTCTTCGGTTTTGTCTTCAAAAAATACATTTCCTTTCGGTCCTGCTGCTATCTGAGGACACTCTGTGGCGGGGACGTACAGAATAACATGTGTGGTTACGCAAGAAAACTCATCAGTAATACAAATTTTATATTGTAAAAATTAAAAGCCAGCAGGAAAAATCTACAAGCAGAGTCCCCATGCGTTCCAAAAATGTGACTTAGGCTAGGCTTCTGTGTAAAAATCTGATATATATATAAATATATAGATTTAGATAGACTACTGTATATATATATATATATATATATATATAAAAGTGTAACCAGGGTCTTCAGAAATCGTCCAATAAACTTTGGGATATAGCACATTTCGGCGAAAAAAATTATTTTTTCACTGGAAAAAGGGGAACAAAAAGGTCTTATAAAATGGGTCATTGAGCGTAAATGCCAGATATAAAATTAGCAAAGAATTTGTTGTTTTTAGGACGTACCTTCAACACAACATTTGTTCTGCTTGAAGTTAACGTAGAATGCACTTCAACAGATGCAAGTCAGGTTAAATCCCTAATCCCGATTACCGCTGTAACAACACTTATCGCGTGTATAGGCGCGATTGCTCTACGCGTAAAGGTGGCTGACCATTTGCAGTCGTCGAATCGAATTCGGCGTTCTCGGTTGAGGCCACATTGAGATTTGCCCAGGGCAAAATTCATCCCGTTTTAGCCGAATCCTTGGGCGGCATGCTCGTACACGAACAGAGCACAATGCATCATTTAACGTGATAAACAGTACGCGATATATATATATATATGTATATATATATATATATATTATTTTTTTTGTAGATTTTCCGTAAGGCAATTTTCCGTGTATGTATTTTCATGTCATGGCTAATTTGAACCCACTCCGGCATTTACCTTGTCTAAATTGGAAATCATGCAAACCAATTTAAGAGAGGCCGGTCTGGGCCTCGAGCCTATTCCTCCCGAATGCAAGGCAAAGGCTTTGCCACGAAGCCATCTTGCTTGTATATATTAAATTTTAAGTATTTAGACTTTGCGTGGTTGCCATTTTGCAGAACGCACGCTCGTGGGTTAAATAATACCCGTTACATCAAAATCGCTAAATGCGTTCATATAAAGGTAGAGCATCCAGGTAGGCTACTATAGGGTATGAGATAGAGTTGTCATCCCTAGCAACAACAGTGGCGGCACACCGAGTTTGCGTAGGTAGTGAAGTATGGTGACAGAAACTAATAAAGGTAATCGGTCGTAAATCGTCAGCAGGTGTCGTTAGCGACACGTTTTACGGGCGGCGGCAAACCCGGCAATAGTGTCGATATTGCCTGATCGAGCAGTGGGAGGAGCCAATGATGGATCGCTATGAATGGGCAGGTCAACGAATCGTTTTCGACCGTCCTAGGTTCCGCCGATTGGTGGCGGATGGATAGCAGGGGCGTTCACACGCGGTAACAACGCAATATTGTTTTGGCTCTCTAACCGCGAGCCTTGGCTTGTCGCGGCATGCCATTTACTTTCACCCTTTGCCCCTTCAGGCGGGAACAGGAAAAGGTTACTACAGGCTTCGTGGATTGATGCGTACCTAGCTACTGTAGATGCCCAAATCTCAGAGTATGAACAAAGGATGCTGTAGATCTAACTAGGTATCAAAAAGCAGAGCATGCTTGTGTAGAACGCTGATCTAACTAAAACTGGTCTCAGCGACGCAGCCTAATGATTGGCCCCACTAACAATGAGCGGAGTTTGTCCGCGTTTTTGCACCGATCTAAAACGGCCATAATTGAGGAACATCTCATTAAGGATTCGTTTTAGTCACCCCAACAGGTTTGAGACACCGAGCGCAAGCATGTAAGAATATACAAGTACCACACCACGGCAGCTGTTGTTGTCTTGGTAAACATCATGACGCTAGTAATAGTCAGATTGTTTTTGTTAGCAAACAGAACGGCCATCTTGGCTCCTGTCGGGTCATTAAATTTAATTTTGCTATTACGTGCTACCGCTACGAGTAGGGTATGGGAAGAGTACCACTTCCCATCTCGGCTAGTGTGGGACTCGACCTCAGCGGATGGATGTTAGCACTGAAATGTATATTTGGCGATGTGTAAGACTTGTATTTTCCCGGCGTTTCTGAACACCTTCACTGTTAGACAGCGTTTTAAACGATCTGTCATTGCATTCTCGAGGCGTTCGATGGGTAAAATTAAAGATGCATTCTAAAATTACACACTGCAGTAGCAAATGAAGCTGTTCTCTTAGGCGCCCACCGTGCGTGTAGTCTTGGAAGCAAAAGAAGCATCAAATAAGAGCACTTAGATAATTCCCAGTTTGAATTTGTATATTCAGGGCCCCAATATTTTAGCAGAGGTTTAAATACCCTTTTACGCTCTGACACTTTTCACATGTTGGCGGAGGCTAATAAGTGTAGAAAGCGCGCCAGTACTTCCGTGATTTTCCCTGCTGATCATTGAGACACTAGGGAGACCTGGCCCGAAGACGCACATGCCTATTTAACGAGTCGGCAAGGCCCTCAACCGTTCAACAGGGGACACAGAGCTGTCGAATACCTGCGCCAGAGACTATAGCTGGACATTTAGCAGGGTAACGTCGCCTCTGTGCGTGGAACTCTGCTAGACTGGACACGGCCAAATTTGGAGGATGTATGACGTGTTCATTTATTTGACTCGATGTATATGTTCATAAGAAGACAATTGTTACCCGTTACATTATCCCGACTCATTAGCCCCTTCGATGGTGTGGCGGCGTGGTCTAGGGTACTCGTGCGCTAGTCATGGTTGTCATCTACCGGAGTGTCGCCGGTTCGATCCCCGTTGTTAGTCGAATTTTTTTTGAGCGATACTCAGTGAGAATAGATGATAAAGCATATCGCTGAGAGTCAGCGGCCATGCTGCCATAAGGGCTGTTAAGGAAACCCTAGATATTTTAACATGCCCGTCTCTCGATGCATTGAAGATATACCTCAGGTTAAGTGCCAAGCCCGTAGGAGACGGAGAATAGTCTAGCCCCTTCGATGGTTGGTGCAGGTGCGGACCGAGCAGGTCATGCTTTCAGGTTAGTTGAGGCTAACAAAAGCAGAAAATACTCCAGCGTTGATTATCTGCACAAATGTTGTCCGTTTGCGTTCGAGACTATAGGAGCTGCCGGCCCCCTTACGCTCAAGCTGATTCAAGGCCTAGGTAGAAGCCTTAATCTTTTGACAGGAGACTCAAGAGCATCCGAATTCTTGCGCCAGTCTTGCTGTCGCTCGACATTCAAAGAGGAAATGCAGCGTCTGTTCGGGGCACATTGTTGAACTAGGCTAACCGTGGGTTACAGAACCCGTGATCACACGTTTGTCAATCACGAGACAATTTTCCACTACAAAGTGGACAAGTATAGCCAAGTGCCAAGGAACCGAGCAAGATGGCTTAGTGGGAAAGCCTTTGCCTTGCATTCGTGAGGATTGGGTTCGAGACTTAGACCGGCCACTCTTAAATTAGTTTGCATGGTTTCCAATTTAGACAAGGCAAATGCCAGAGTGGATTAAAAATTAGCCATGACATGAAAAGACCGTACACGGGCATTATTAGCCTTACGGAAAAGCAAAAAAAAAGTTTAAAAAAAATCATATTCAACGATTGACTATATATTATAGGCAATTTTTTGACAGACCTTTAAATGATTTAGTATGTAGATGGTCATATATATATATATATATATATATATATATATATATATATATATATATATATATATATATATATATATATGTATGCACACTTGCATATTTCTGAGATAAAATGGAGCTACCAATTCTCTCTGTCAACTTTGTTTTGAGCAATAGGAGATCGATTACTGAGTGAGACCGATTACGACAGTCTTAAGTGGAGCCTATCAAACGCTGCCTCCCACGCTTGACACATTTGATACTCCAGAACTGCGCTCACACCTTGCTAGTCTTTTCCCATTCATTTTCATAAAAATATGCCACATATGAATAACCGACCCGTCATTTGTCAATCGTTGACTGTTACAACACAATCGGCCGAGCTCTTGCCGTTTATATATATATATATATATATATATAAAGAGAGAGATGTGTCATTCATACTTGTAAAACAGGCTTACGTATGATTTTTCGTTGTGCTGAAGGCCGAAGTGAGAATTTGCGCAAGCGATTTTAGGTACGGCAATTGCTTAGAGACTCGTGCCGTAAATTTTGTTTGCTAAGATCAATTGGAAAGCAAATAAACAACTGTCGATCCCAGCTAGATGGATGGAAACGTAGTATAACAGAGAAAAGTAAGGATTTACATTTCATGCAAATCACCGTTTCATCACGGTTGTCATTAATGGCGTTACCAAGGAACTCAAGAAAGTTCAAAAGAAGTGAAGTGTACTCATATCCGATCAAGTGGGTGGCATAGTGCTTGACATATCATTGCGCAAACTAGATAGAGTGAAATTAATGAGATAGTAACCTGCGTACATTTCTCTGATCGTACGCATGCTATGCAGATCTGTGTTATTTCAAAGGCCATCGTTTGGAGAAATTCCGATTTGAAATTGTATGACGGTTGTTACTAAACGGATTTTGCACTCGTGTAGGCGGTCGTATTTCTCTATATGAATCTAAAGAGTCCGCAATGATCCGCCTTTATTCACGTACCAGAACGTTAACAACTTGCAACTCTAGAATTTAATATTGATACACTCAATCTCTCGATACTTTGTAAAAGCTCACATTGCACAACTCTCTGCCGCTACGCTGTTCTATACACTTCATCATGCGTGTTGTTTTTGTTCTCCAAAAATAAGCAGAACGTCGTGGCCTCAACTCGTCGATGTGTACAGACCAAATGAAAAAAGAACAAATACGGGCAGAAAAAGTCAGATTCTAGCGTGATTCTCGTGATGGATAGCAGAACGGTCTCACGATTATTAATTAATATTAGTTACTAGACCGCATTAAAACCAATAATTATTTGAACAAAAGACACGTTTGCTTGTCAAACAAACTCCGACTTGAAATGATCATAAATGTGTACCCTGCGATGCCAGCCAAAGTTTGCTCAATAACTGCTTTTCGAAGCCAAGGAGGGAAGAGCGCTGATCCTTTTTGGCCATTGTGATACCTGCTACTTGAATATTCAGCGCAACCTTAGTCTATTGATTCGAGCAGAACAGCTCTCCGTTTTACCATACTTCTTGTGGACTATAAAACATTTCAAAATAAGATGGACACCATTGTTGGGACGCTTGATGAGCGACAGATTGACCGGGTGATTTATCATTTGCCCAGGGTTTAGACACAACCTTTCTGAGGCCGATTAAGCAAACAGACTCTTGCTCGATGTCGGGTGCTCCTGCGTTCTCCCACGCACTAGGCAGCAGACCGCTACTTTAATTCTTCTCTGACGAGGAGAACATATTTATCAAACACGCCACAAAAATCAACCGGGGAAATGACCATTGTTTTAGCCACGATCCACAAGACGTATCAAGACAGTGAGGCAAACCCAATTTCCAGCGTATGTGCACGTGTCTAGTGAAGGAGACGAGATAGTACTATTCTATTTGAGAAAGCAAAAAGCCCAAATAATGTCCTAGGAAGTTTGTTTGCAGTATGTCCGGCGAACCGAGCAAGAAGGCGTAGTGGCAAAGCCTTTGCCTTGCATTCGCGAGGCCTGTGTTCGAGACCCAGACCGGCCACTCTTAAATTGGTTTGTACGGTTCCCAATTTAGACAAGGTAAATGCCGGAGTGGATTAAAAATCAGCCATAACATGAAAAAAACCGTACACGGGCATTAGCCTTACGGAAAAACAAAACAAAAATATACAAAAAAAACAACTGTTGTGGAACGTGGACAAATTCTCTTCCGAACGATTTCAAGTTTATCTTTCAGCAGAGCACCGGCGTAACCGCTCGTACCTGCCGTTTAAAGCATTGGCGGGTGGGTGTCTGGCTGGCTGGTCGAGCATATAAGCAGGTTCTGGGATAAGCAGTGGTGGCCGCATAGCAGTTCAGATTTAAATCCTTTGTGTATCACAATATGTGTGTATTGGGGGTGAGGGCCTGATTGAGCAAGAGTCCAACAAAGCTCGACACATAGCAACATACACTACAACACAGACGCTCACTGCCTCCATCCAACAGGTGTCTGAGCAAATCTCGTTAGGAAGCATACTTGCCAGCGGCTTAGGATTGTTGTTGTTTGCCAACATGTTCGTCGTCGGAACGGTTTAGAAGTGTAGCTCTTTCACACATCTGTTTTGTACACAAACACACACAGACACAACCAAACTCACCGCAAATAGGTAAGTGATTCCACGTTATGGAACACAGGACGTCCAGGGTATGGAACGACGAGTGAGAACACAAGCCATTGATTGCCATTGGTTGCACAGTGGCAAACTGTATTGCGCGTAGATGCGTAAAACGACCGACCACAACAAAAAAAAACAGACGTGCGGCCACAGTATCGAGGCTGTGCAAACACGACGATTCGAGACGAGCCAACTCTGTCGTTAGCGTACGACGAGGTGGTTTTGCCAGTTTGCCGGCAATGTTTCGTGCTCCATACAAAGTGCTCGATACAATGTGTGTGCGCCGTTAGAAAGAGCAGGGCTGGAAAATGGCTATCCTTCTGCTATCGTCTCACATGCGTGCGGCTGCTGCCGGGTCCACGGACGGATGGGGAGATAGCCGATAGCCGCCGCCAAGGTTTACTCCTTTCCTGACGAGAAATTGATTGGTTTGTTTCTAAAGCTTCCGGAGGAGCGAAGGTGGGGTGCAAGGGGTTGTTGGGGGACTGGCGCTCTACTAGTACAATGGGGCGAAAGGGGCAGAGGAAGCCTTCAGCGTTCAGCTCCGTCCCTCTCTGTTGCTACTCTGTCACGTCACGCACGCAATGCGCCTTTAAAGCAGCAACCAGATCGACGGAGCCGTTTAGCCATGCGACAACTTGAAACACCCCCGCATAGAAACAGGGTATTGCGTCTGAGAAACTCGTCTGAAGCTCGTCTATCTGCCGCTTTACCAGCAATAAGAATAAGGCCCCGATAATCGAATGTTTTTCCTGCCCGTTGCATGAGCTCGGCTGCTATAGCAGTTAAACGCGAGTTTTTTGCCTTAATCGCTTTAAACATGTCTCAATATCTACTTTAAAAAATGCGCAAACACGTGACATTCTACTTTTAAAAAAATGCGCAAACACTTGACATTCGACTTTTAAAAAATGCGCAAACACGTGACATTCTACTTTCAAAAAATGCGCAAACACGCGAAAACAGACTTGCATGCGGACAAAGAGCGATATGCCACGATGTCATAAGCACGCTGTTGATAATAATGATAATAGTGATACAATAATGATGATGATAATTATTATATAACATTTTTTTTCTCATGTATTTTTTAAGGTGTTCAGGCGCGGTCGAGCATATAACATTAGGTATTAAAGAGAGGCCATCTAAATGCAAAAACTTTAGGCAAACAAGAGCGTGAGACTGTAATGATAATCGTAATAATATACTAGTTATACACTAGAATGCTAGAAAAAACGCGGGTTATAGGGTCTCGTGAGAAAATTTCGAGAGAGATATAAAGAGTTGTAGAGCTCGTTAAAGCGAATATTTTTTTATAGAGCATGGTCTCTGAGAAGTCTTGTTTCGGAGCGAGAGTGAAATTACTAAAATCCGTGACACTGGTGTTGTTACCCGACCTAAAAGCAGAAAATGTGCAGTTGCGAGACAACCAGTCCTCCTATACAGAAACTAAGCACATCGTCGTGTTCTTAAGAAAATTAATCTGCTTCCTCTGAAAAGCATATAACGCCGGGCAGAAGATGCGACATGGTCGCTTAAAAGAGAATTCGCAAATACTGAAGTTACTTTGTTAACTTTTACGCACAATACCTCAAAATCATAACACTACGACTGTTCACAGCGCTCAGAATTTCACAAAATCATTTTGGTATCAAATATATGGCAATGCGAGCCCTGATTGCAGAGTAATTAAGAATTTTCGCCGGGCATGTTAAAATGAAGTGCATGCATAAATGATCCATAGTGAGTTATCTGTCGAGCCAGGCGAATTGCGGCATTCGCGGCGCCTCACGACCGGAGAATACAAATAGGTGCACGGGCTCGATCCCTACCTTATTGCTTACGAAGTAATGCAAAAGCAAATCCGTGAACGTTAAATGTTGGCTGAGGGTCAGCCCGAAAATGTTTTAGAGTAATTTATTTTATGCGTGAGGTAAAGTTATCCATGCATTCGATTTCGACATGACCGCCGGAAAACTTCCGCAACCACGGGTCGGATCGCCGTAGATTTAGTACCGAAATGATCGCCGTGAAATGCGAGAAATGCATTGAGCATTCTACAGTTTATTGAGTTCTCTTAACGGTTGTAGGGTTAAGATTTTGAGGCCATTTTTTGCGATTTTTTCTCTAAACGACCATGTGACACCTTCGGACCGACGTTATATTTTCTTCTCGCAAACACAACAACAAGCTTAGTTTCTGTATAGAAAGAGCGGTTGTCTCGCAATTGCACACTTTGTGCCCATATGTCGGATAACAACACCAGTATAACGGATTTTAGTAGTATCACTCTCACTCTGAAACAAGACTTCCCGGAGATCATGCTCTATGGGAATATATTTGCTTTAACAAGTTCTACAATTCCGTGTATTGCTCTTAACATCATCCTAGGAAGCTTTGTAAAACAAAAAACAAAAAAAAATATATATATATATATATATATATATATATATATATATATATATATATTTTTTTTTTTTAGAGGTAACTTGTAAAATGCATTATGCACACCGAGCGTCATTGTTAAAGCCACGGTACTATGGACTCGCACCCACTAAAATCCAGTCGTCTTTTTCCGCTTGTGGGGGTGGCCGCAGTACTGTTTTCTTGAGAATACTTCACCTGGCCACTTTTCTTGCCATTTAGGCTGCTCGACTTTGTGCGGCGGTTATCTTTGCCTCGGAGATACTGCGATTTTTTTACTATAATCCAGGATTTGTGATCTTTGAGGAGCGCCTCTACGAGGTCTTGGCATGTCAGGGGGTTCTGCAGTCGTAAGTTCCAGGACAGTAGCCTTCTCTCAGTGCCGAAGAAGGCGCACCGTTCATAGCAGTGCTTTACGTCGTCCGCCTACTATATATATATATATATATATATATATATATATATACTGCCTAATCAGTCAACGCAAGAGTGTACCCTTCACATCTATGTGAACACTTTTCGATCTTACATGAACAGTGGTTTTGTGTAGACGGAAGTAGACGGACCTGGATTTGCGATTTTGACCTAGACTAACCATCTCGGCATATCCACTGATGCATTATTTGGACATTTCACCAATTTCAGACATATATGGAGGTTAACCTTGAATACAAAGCAGGACTCCTTGCACCCGGCAATTGCTTTGATGTACGTTTATGGGTGAGTGTTTCTGTTACAATCTTTTGTGAACACAGTTGTCTGGAGCGTTACGCAAACATATTATTTTTGTTGCTCGAGACAACTTTTAACGAATTCTTGCACCCTCGACCGGTTTTACGTACTTGCTAACAATAAAAGCAGCAACGTCAATAGCAGCAAGAACAACAACGACACAAACACAATTGACTATCTCAAAGATACACCCGTACTTTGGCCCCCAGAGGAAGAATATCTTCTAGGCACGTGAACACACGGGCACACCGAAACGACCTCAGATCTTCGGAAACCCAGACTATGAGATGGGAGGATTTCACGCTGAGGATGTTTTGTGACAACCTCCCCTCTCCGTTCTGGCTGATCGCCGACCCGGTTAGCTTCGCGCAAGTCAGACTAAACGAAGTATCAGACGACGCTTTCCAGCGTAAAAGAATGTACACAACTACCCCCACCTCCAACTAGCCCGCATTTGTGCTTTAATAATACAGGAGGCCGCGTACGCTCATGTATATATATATATATATATATATATATATACATACAGAAACCGATAAGACGCAAACAACAAAACAAAACTTACGTCTCGTTGGGCGGAAATAGTAATGGCCATGGCGTGCCCGATTTATACGTGGACTTGTGAATGCGCCTGCAAAGGCAAAAGTCTCTTTCCTGGTGGCCGACGTCGCGCTGATAGGAAAGCATCGTCGTGGACGGCAAAAAGCGCGCGCTCCAGATCTCGAACCACGGGACCGCCAGCTGGACAAACTCGATGAGATGAGAAGCCGATAAATCATTCTTTCACCTCACCGGCCGTACCGCGGTCGCTGGCATCGTTGTACTCCTTTTCCTTCACCTACTACACTACTACTACTATGACTACGACGGCGATGACTTCTACGACTATAAAGCGTACGAAGGTCGCCTGCAAAATGCCGTCGCCGTTCGCATTGACATCTTCGTTCCGCCTGGCACTCCCTGCTTTCCGATCGGGCAGGGAGGCGCAGCGAACCTTCAGCTCGATTGTGGACGACGCGCCGTTGAGGCGTTTCGGCGCCATGTGCCCACCTCGCACCATCTCTATTTCCTCGCTCGATTTCTCATCTAGAAGCGCTGTTCTTCCTCCGCCCATTTCAGCAGCAAGACACGAGGGTAGCAAAGCAGGGCAGGGATTCCAGTTGAACTGGTCAACGGACACTAGCTGCGTGCAGCCTTGAGCTTTAGAATCGTGCGTTTCCGGTAACGTTCGTCCGTCCGCGTCCATCTCGTGTGGCTCGTGTGGAACATGGGAAATATAACGCATTTTTCTTTTTCACACATCCCATTCCCACACATCCACCCACTCTCTTTGGGTCCTCTACTTCTGCTACGCTTACTTCGATAAGCTATTTGCACGAGAAGCTAGCGAGCCAGGATTGTAAGCAGAGCGACGCTGTATTCGCCAAGCGAACAAGAAATCTGCATTGGCGTCTTTCTGTGCTGGTCGTGGACGGAGATCCACGACCAGAGTCTGGGAAACGGCGCGGTTACGCGTTTGTTTCGAAGCGATTTTGAGCAATCGCGCAAATTTCTAGAATGAAAGCCCTGGTATAAAATAATATTCCGACTTCTCTCTAATACTCCCACCTTTCCTCGTCCGTTTTTGTCTGTAGTCCGTTCTGCATCTCGCCTTCTCTACCTATCTTGTCGTTTACTTCTTCTGTTGTTTTTAAAATATTTTTGAAGTACGTTTCATCTTTGCAGGCTACTTGCAACGTTTGTGATTCCTAACGTCCTGTTTGTGAAAGAGGGAATTTATTCAGGAAATATCGCCGATTGGTATGACGCATGATCGGTATGTGAGTCGTTCACGTAGTGAGAATGTCGGACGAGGTCGAGAAAACGAACTAAAAGCGACAAGGGCAGCAGAAATAACCACAACAATAGCAAGGACAAAAATGGTCTACAAAGTCTATGGTGGTGGAACTAAGTGGCCTATAGTTCAACATACACGCAAATATATATATATATATATATATATATATATATATATATATATATATATATATATATCAATAGCGTTGAGTGATTCAAGTTGAGTATAATATACGCTTTATGTGTAAGGCTGTGCTAATAATCGATAAGCTCCTCTATCCTTTCGGTGAGAGAAGTCGTGCAAAGAGGTTATGCTCCAGTGCTCTACATCTCACTGCATGAAACTTGGCACACCTCGAAGGTAGAACCGCCAGGTGCTCAACTGGTACTCTTTGTGAAAGGGGTCACTTGAACATATTACGCGTGCCAAGTGTCATCGGGGGCTGCTAGTGTCAAAGCTTTCCATCATTTACATTAAGTTTCATCGACGCTAAAGAGCTCCCTTAGGGGATACCCCAATAATGCGCATGCCGTGCAACTTCGCATAGTAACGCGCTGTTGTTGTTAGAGTATGAAAGTATTTATATAACTTTGCTACGTTAGCCCTTTGGAGTGGATAAGTGGAGTTTTCGCGCAGAACATGTGGTCACCCAGGGTTCTCTAGCCCAGGGTTAGCCAAGTTCAACAATGTGCCCCGAACAGAAATTGTTTGTCCTCGTTGAATGTCGAGCGACCGCCTCTGGCGCAAGAATTCGGATGCTCTCGAGTCTCCCGCCAAAAGGTTACGGCTTCTACCCACGCGCTAAGTCAGCGTGAGTAAAAAGCGGCCCACAGTCTCAAACGCCAACGAACAAAGCTCGTGCGCATAATTAACGCTGGAGTATTTTCTGCATTTGTTAGCCTCAGCTAATCCGGAGGCATGAGCTGCTCGGTCCGCACCTGCACCGACCATCGACGCGGCTAATGAGCCGGTTACAGTTGCGTCCCAAACAAGCATGCGGTCACGCTCAAAGGGTGTCATTTTCCATTCCTGCAAAGACCGGGAGGTTCCAATACACACGGAAAGCCCGCAGATCTTAGTGCGCGATCAAACGTGTCATTTAAGGCGGAGTGACATGCTCGTCGGCATGCACTCAAGGCGCATAACAGGCCAACGCGTCTAGAAGATCGCCACAACGACATTGGTGGGGCCAGACTAGGTCAACACAAGGTAGGGCGTGTAACCAAGCCCCAGCCCCTTGACTTACCAACAGCTCGAAGCCTGGCTCTATCAGCAAAACGGAAGATGCTCTATTAATTAGGCGTGCTAGTAGCTTTTCTTGCAGGCACTGCTGTCTGTCTAGCCCGGGAATCATCGGGGGAAGAATCGAATAACGACGACAACCTGTCGGGCAGTCTTTTACGTTGAACGTTATAAGCAACTCACCTATCACTATCCAATAGTACCTTAACCATGTCCTCAGCCTGGGTCAATGATGACACGATTGCGGGTCCTGCCATCATGACAGCGTCCGGCACACCTAGGCCGCCTAAAGGAGACCGCAAGCATTACCTGATCCCTTGCCACAGCGATTAGCCCTGAATTGAATATGTTACCTAGAGTGTCTAAGCTATAAAAGATAAAAACAGGTTGCAACCTCTGAGCAGGTGTGTTAACCTCGTAGCTGAAAAGCAAGGCCTAAGAAGGAATAGGCTACAGTAAGCCCTAAATTGGAATAATCTTTCTGGATTGGATTTTTTTCAATGAAAACATCCTTGGCCCATTTATGAGTGGTAAAAAAGTAAGATATCTAAGCACATCAACCACTTTGTCAATGGCATTTGCTAGTCGTCCGGCCGTGCCGCCCAGTGGACCAGACAACTAGTCCTGCAATAAACGAGGCCTCATGGAGTTCAGGCAGCTGAACTTCTGCTACAGGTCTTCATAGCATTCAGTTTGAGCTTGGCCCTCACTCATAGATGTGGAATATATATATATATATATATATATATCGTTCTGAACAAATTTGCTCTTTTCCAAACATCAAGATTTAAGTTTTCAACGTGGTTAACCCAATGATTCATCTTGCAATCGTGTCTTACATCTTGCTTTAGTTCTAGGTACAGCATTAATTACAATTAATAAAGCTAGCAAAAGAAGAATATACATTAACTGACGATATACATTAAATAGTAAGCTCACACACATCAAACATATATGTATATATATATATGTATATATATATATATATATATATATATATATATATATATATATATATACATATATGTTTGATGTGTGTGAGCTTACTATTTAATATATATATATATATATATATATACAAACATATCGATGCATTCAAAAACAGTCAATTTAGCATTCCCAAGACGATGACCTTTGACGACATGTCATTGATCTTGCCATCTGGCCAAAAAAAGCAAGTCAAAAACTAGTGGCAAACCGTGTACTTTGTTATAGACAAAATATGATGTGGAGGTATGAGTCTATAGGTCACATTTATTAAAATGTTTATTAAATAATTAAAGGAGACAATTGACTTATACATCAAGGCAACTGCAATTACCAGTTTATCGGTTCGCTATTTAAGCATTCTTCTGGATCACTTAACGATTTGTGGCGGCCATATGTATAAGCAGATCATCGATATCTGCTGATGTATGTATGTGAGATGCAAAACAAAGAAACTGAGCAGAACCACTCGGTGCTAAGCACGAGTCCTAAGAACGATGTTAAGACACCTTTAAGTGACAGTCCTGAGGATGCGTTTAAAGGTATCTGGATTGAGCATTTTAAAGGCTACACTTTGGATATCATCAAGTCGGCTCTAAACCATTATTTTCTAAGAATACGGTCGAAAATTAAAGGCGTCTAAAATAAGCATAGCTGCTACAGTATTAGTATTGCGTGCAACGATGCAATAGATGCTATATATGTATGTATGTATGTATGTATATATATATATATACACTCGTAACTAACTCTCACGTTCCGGTGGCTGTGACATTAACTTTTGTAGTAATTCCATTGTGTCTTATGCGACAATGCATGAGGCTACATTGGAGGCTACACGATTCCCGTCCCCTACGATTAGAAGCCATTTTTTTATTATCTGACACCGAATGCATCTGAGCCCAACATCCTCCAAGCCACAGTGTTTACAGCAAGCAGCCCGAGGTGCTGCTAGTCCCCGGTATTTTGTCATCGTTGCGCCGTGCTAGAGTCGTCGCACAAAAATACGTCGTATCGGTGCAATACGTGCACGTGCACGTATTTCACCCCGGCACGCAGTTCTAATTAGACGCCGCTTAGATGAATTGTACTAGTTGACAGGAGCCCAATGATGACGACAACAACAGACAACAACAACAACAACAGACAACAACAACAGACAACAACAATAACAGACAACAACAACAACAACAATAATAACAGACAACAACAACCACAACCACAACAACAACAACAACGACAACAACAGACAACAACAACAACAACAGATAACAACAACAGACAACAACAACAACACCAGACAACAGACAACAGCAACAACAGACAACAACAACAACAACAACAACAGAAGACAACAACAACAGCAGACAACAGACAACAACAACAACAAAAGACAACAATAACAGAAGATAACAACAGCAGACAACAGACAACAACAACAACAACAAAAGACAACAACAACAGAAGACAACAACAACAGACAACAATAAAGGCAATCGAAGCAGCAGCAGGCCTGCTCCATCATCAACACCGAGAATGTGCCAGATCTGACTCCAGAAAACAACGGCACGACACGGCAGCAGCAGCAGCAACAAGAGCAGTAGCCGCTGTCGCGAAGCAGTAGCCCGCTGCTTCAAAGCTGCAATCACAGTACTGACACGGACAAATACGTGCGAACTTTGGTTGGCGTGGCGGGATCCAAGCAACAATTGAAGAACAAGTATTAATCCACCGCGGGCGACCAGCTGACAGGGTGCCGCCAGCGACGGCGAATAGTCAACCGCGTGCGGAGTCGCGCTTGCCAAAGCCACTCATTCACTGCCGCGTGAGTTCCGCCGCGTAACTACGGCATCCGTTCGGCATCTCGTGTTGTTTCTGCTTCTGCTGACAACGACAGTTCGATGTCCGAAACCACGGACGCAACGAATCCGGCCAACCACTGGGCGGCGCCATCCAGCCAACGGACGCACAAAGCAAGAGATTCGTATAAGTGCGTGCGTGTACAGATGGAAGACGAAACATATGGTCAGCGGAAGATCGGTTGTTTGATTCGATTCAGTTAAAGCATAACAATCAGGCGGTGTAAACGACGCCGGCGGTGGTAAATGTTACGGCCGTAATGGCATGTTACGGCCGTAATCGTAAATGTTACGGCGGTGGTAAATTTACGGCGTAAATGTTATATAGCAACAGCATACTAAGCAAACACTAGATTGGCTTCTTCAAAGGTAGAAGTACAAGAGCCGCACCAATAGCGTTGCGTGAGAAGATATTCAGAGAAATAGATCGGGGAAAATGTCCAGTCACTGTATACCTTGACCTTCCGATGACCTTCTATCACCATTACCCATGACCTCCAACCCAATAAAATGGCGACGATGGGAATCACATCAAAGGTCCTAAATGTTATCACAGCATATCTTCAAGGTAGAACACAGACTCACGAGTAAGGAGTTAAGGCGTCAAAGGTTCCACTGAAGCCTTTTGACATCCCACACGGAGGTGCCCTAAGCCTCTTTAGATTTGTACTTTGTACTCTAAAATGTTCACTTTGTATTGTAATGATATTTTTAACTAAACGATGAAATCAACGATGTCCATACACGCAGATGACCCCGCGCTAGTATACAAACCAAATCTCACCAATCCCGCCATCAAGTAAACATGTAGATGTATATATATATATATATATATAGTGTTCGAGGCTGTGTATTACAAGCGAATAAGCAAAGGAAAGCGTAGAAAGGTGTCATATTTTAGGCAACCTCCGACAATAACGGAGTACAGAGTGATAAGAAATACTCTTTCATCTTCTGCATCTCGCTCCCGCTCCTTTCTTTTCAAAAGCAGTCGACATCTCTGCCCCCGTCAGAAGAGATTTTGTCGCCTGATTAGTTTCTTGTTACCTAAAGACTTCGTTGCGACTCACGTCGAAAATTGGCCCTTAGTTCCGTTGTTCCCCTAATTGTTGACAGTACGTTGTTGAAGGAATGTGAGCTTTCCTACAGATAAAAGGACGTACAGAAAATGGCGACAAAGGCGTGAATGAAAAATTCACTCTGATGGCTGCGTTAACATCAACAGTGGTCAAAAGAAACTCACATCTCTCGCTGCGCGAAATCGGCCATTATTGACGTATCATACACATCCGTTCAAAGGCATCTTCATGCTCAGGGATTCGTCGGGAAGTTGAATCTATGAGTACCACACGCGCCCAGCAATCGCCACCTGCAGATGCGTGCGCTAAAATGCGATCAGCTCCTAAAAACGAACGAGGATCGCCCCTTCTCCGCACCATGGTGACAGAGGATGAGGGTTGAATACTCTGTGAGAACGTTGTTCGCAGAAGGGCGCAGCTTAAAAAGGGAGAGAGAGCTCAAAGCAACTGCCAAGCCCGGACCCCATACAAGGAAAATGACGTGAATTGTTTGATGGGATGCGAAGGGGTGATCTTTTATGAGCTGTTACAGCCAAACTAAAACGACCAATACGATAAAATACTGTCAGCAACTGGACAATCTAAAAAGGGCAATTGACCAGAAGCAGCACACGAGGAGTGACTTTCCGCCACGACAACGCAGGACAGCACACATTATTGCTCCCCACCAAGAAGTTAATGCAATTTGGATAAGATATTCTGCCACGTCCTGCGTATAGTCCTGACCTTGTTCCACCGGATTATCATCTGTTTCGGTCCCTTTAAAATGCCCTTGATGGCAAATAATTAAATTCTCACGTATATAGACCATTACTTCGAAAGCCAGGACGCCACTTGAAGCAGTGGAACAAAATAGACAATACAGCGTTAATTAAAAGCTTTTCGTTGTAACGACATAAATCTTTAATGCGTCAGAAATCGGAACGAATTTATGGATTCAACCCAATAGTTCTTCGTTGATTCTGAGCCCATTTCGATGTCTTAGCCTCTCCTGGGACCGCGCGCAGCTAGATATTGTCAATTGTATTATTCAAGGGAACTCTTCCAGAGAAGGGAAAGAGAGAACAGGTCAAGTGACGATACTAAAGACGATAGCCACATGCTGAAGCCCTAGCTGGAGTCATCATCTCATTAGATATCAGCATAATGTGACTTTATTTGGCTGGCATGATAACTGAAATTGTAAAGATGTTCTGCTGCTGCCGCTCTTGGTGCTGGGGGCAGCCGGCCTTGCCGCCAACCAACCAATTTTGGTTTCTGGTTGGTCCTAGTCCAGTTAAGTTGAAGCTCAAATCGAGGACCAAAATAATACCCCCCGCTATTTGCGGATGTGCGCATGTGTGAACGTGTGGACCCGCGGAGGTTTGCGCGTTGTCTGTATAGATGTATATCTTCGTGTGGGTGTGTGTGTGTGGGCATATATGTAGAACAGTATTTTTTTTATAAGCAGGTAGTTCTACTTTTTTTTCATGCAATCGTATTCCATCCTGTTTAAAGTACGCGTGTACGAACAGTACTTGGAGGCAGTATTCGACGGGGCTTATTCCCTTTAGCCATGTGTATCGAATCCAGGAAGAAAACAGTTCCCTGCCTGTACGAATTGTTAATTAAAAATTATTAATTATAACATTAAAGAGCGCGACAAACTGGGAACGATCACAGCCATTTCATTGGCAGCAGTACTGCTACTACGATGACGATGATGACGATTACGAATTGCTGCTGCTGTCTGCCTGCTATTGCTGCTATTAGCTGCCATTTCCTTTCGGCAGTTGCAGCTGACACCGCCTACCCGTTCCGGGTCCACGCGCTCATTCGTCTCTCGATCTTCGTCTGTCCCCCTTGGGATTGCCTTGCCCTTGGCGATGGGCCAATTTCGTCACGCTGTCGTCGCCCGAACGCTGTGGCCGCCTTCATTTCTTGAACAAGTACTACTAGTAAAGTAAAGTTTATCGGACTGACCCCGAGCCAAGATTTAACGTTTACGAAACTGTTTTTCACATTGCTTCATAGACGGACATGCCCCATAAATACAAATGTGCAACGGTGGGGCTCGAACCCGCGCACCTATCTAGTGTCTCCTCCGGTTTGCGAGGCGCACTTAACACACCACGCTACCGGGTTCGACATCTTGAACAAGTACTACAACATCTACTACCACTACTACTACTACTACTACTACTACGAGTGCTATATGTCTGCCCTCGTTAACTCTCGACTGCCGGAGACAGCGACGACGAGTGTATGAAGCATTCAGCCGCCGTCGACTAAGCGTCGAACGGCGAAGACGATGGCACCTTCACTAGGGACTTGTGTCGGTGCGAAGGAAACTCTGTACGCAAGTCGAGCTGCTGCGGATGTCTCTCTAAGTCTCTCTCTGTCTCGTCCCGCTGTCTGTTTGTATGTCTGCTCTGTTCTGTTATGCTCTAAGCACGTGTCGACTTTTTGCCGAACACAAACAGTGTGCGCTGAAATTTGAAGGCGTTCGTTGCCGTTGGAATCTGAAACGATTCCCGTCTTTTGTCGTCGTTTGAGGTGGCAGATTATCGAATCAGACGACGCGGACGCCGGCGCCAAAGACGAGCGATGTTCCAGCTTGACGCACGCATTGACATCGCCGTCGTATGTAGAGCAGAGATTGTGCATTTGCACAATCTCTGCTCGTTGCACAAGCATGCAAATTTGCGCGAGCGAACAGTCGCGAGGGAGCAAGGCGACAATTGCAGGCGAGCAAACAGGGGTCTGTCCTGTTCTGTCTATCTTTAAGGAAATTTAGTCGTCGTCGTCGTCGTGTCGTCGTCATCTTCGAGTGGCATTTGGCGTAGTAGCTGCTTAGGTAAGCGCAACCTGCAAGACTCCTCTCGGCAACCGTATTCGCTATTCAATACGCTAGTCTTGGAACGCACCTAGATTTTGACTGAGGCATGACAAAATACATAGACGTATACACCTAATAGAGGTAGGTGTTGCACCGCACAAGTTGTTCAAGCTAGGCAATATGTGGCTACCTAGTTGTCTGCCAATATGTGGCTGAAAAAGCTATAACAATATGATGCTGTATATCGACTCGAACACCGCCTGGTAAATGTATTAGTGCATTCTTCGCCCACCAGAGACCGTGTTTACGACAATTAACGGAACCACAACATAACTGTTGTTTCGTTTGTGCCTAAACAAGCTACGTTCTATACAAGACGACGTCTCCGGTCAAAGCTAGAAAAGCAAGCCTACGCAAGGCGGCGCTCTTCTTAGCACACAGCGATCTTGATATCGTCACGGTTGCTACAGAAACTTACACGATATAAATTAGAATTCAACATAACACGCTGTTTTCCTTGGACGTGGGTTTTTCTAAACAACGTATTACTTTAGTTTGGAAAGGCTATATGCTACCAGGCGGCTCCCGGACCACGGGGTTTGTAGATAGGCGGTCATATAGGCGTAGCGACTCCATACTTATGGTGATTACGGTTCCTTGCAATGATTTTGCAACTAACAAAAACCGAATTAGAACAATAACTAAACATTTGAAATTGGCCTCTGTGTATGCCCGATTTATATGAGGACCCTAGAAAACTTAACAAGTAAGGACGAGCAATGAGAAAAAAGAAGCAGCCGTTGAATAGGGCATTAGAATAAAGTTCCCTTCCGAAGAAACAAAAACCGCATCTAGCTACCGTAACGCGAACGCATATGGAGACGTGTTGGCATACTTTCTAGAATACACTCAGCAAAGATGGGGGCCCAATTTGGCCGATTTGTTTGGCCTCAGACATAAAATTGTTTGGGAAAAAGAAAAGCCATCCTTTTTGTATCTAATCTAGTGTTGACGACGTGAACCAATGCTCGTACGCTGCGTTTGTATGACAAAGCTCTTATTTGCCCATCTAAGTGCACGCCACGTTTTACATCTACTTTTACTACTTCTACTACCACTATATATATATATATATCTATAAATATCACAATTGGCTTATTTCGGTTGGCTCACCTAAGTGGGCTAATACTTTCCAAAACAATTGGAGATCGCCAAGTGACAAGCGACAGAGGGTATACAACTGTTGAAAGATGACACTAGGCGCACCCTACTGTCGCACGCCGAAACAAGATTAAACGACGCTAACGGGTTTTGCTGAATAAACCAGCAGCGCTATTGTCCGCCACACCAGCCACCCAAATCATAACATAGCGAAATGCTTTTGTTTGTTGAATATATATAAATATATATATATATATATATATATATAATATATATATATGCGTGCACTATTCGTTGTAGGCGCTCATACTCATCGATAGCCAAAGCACGCACACTATTACGATGTTGATGTGATGCACCCCTCCTAAACGAGAATCACTTCGCGTGTCAAGTCACCTTCATTACATCACCATCGACCACCATCTCTCTCACCAACGAGAACGCAAGCGGTTGGGTCGATTGTCAAAATTGTCCTGCGACAATTCCTTGCCGTCCGTTTGAGCGGCCGACTTACGTTGTCCAAGCACCCACTAACTCATCAGCGGCAACGACACAATCATCATTGGCGTCACGCTTATATTCGGTCCCCCCCCCCTCCCCCCCGCCCCCGGTCACGGTGGTGCTTAACGTACCGTCATGCGTTCAAACGAACGCAGTCGGTGGATTAGCGTGGATCGTGGAGGCTTCCGATCGCGGTCGCCCGACACACGCCACTGAGATTAGCAACGGTCTAACTACACGTCCGGCGAGGATTGCTCGCTGGACGTTCTGCGGATGGGACCGACGAGAGATAGATAAATGCCCTCTCGAGTGATTGCCGAGCTGATCAGCAGTCCGTGAAAAATTGACACACATTTGCGCGACACTTCTGCACGCACGAAATGAAGTTGGCTGGCCATCGTGGTGGTGACCACGGTGCGATGGCACGGCGAATCTACGGCGACTCAGCCCCATAGCCGGGGGCACACCGTCGTCATGAACGTTTATAAAAATAGACACCGCTGTAGCTGGCTGTATGCTTATGCGGTGTCTGCACTATGAGTACTATTAGTGTTAATACTATGATTAATCTCGTTATTCATATCAGTGGTATTATTATGTCTATGAATACCCCCCAGCGAAATAGAGAGAGAGAGAGGTTTCGAGTGATGAACCGGGAAGATAGAGAGAGAGAGATACAACATAATTTTCATTATGAAGGCAAAGGAGCAGATCCGTACTAGGGTGATAGGATGAAAATGTTAGAATGCTGGATTGTCGCCTAGGCGGTCAGAGATGATTTTGCGCGCGTGCTGTCTCTCTGTGCTAACACATTTAGACAGCTTATGGTCGCTAGTGTAGGTAATGATTAACTGTGTACATGCGCTTTAAAAGTACACGATGAAATAATACTAAGGGGACACAATTCACTTGCCTTTCGTCAGTTACTTTAAAATGACGTCTAACGAAATCCTAATCATTGTATCTCAATTATATATATATATATATATATATATATATATATATATATATATATACCATCTAAGAACGAAGATGACCGCATTGCTATCACGTCTCGTCTGCAGGAAGAATGGCTCCGTGGCATTCGGCATGGCCGTTAAACTCATTGGCCACATACTTATGAAGGATGTTCTTGCGCGCTTTATCGTGTATTAAAAAAAACTTACGTCATTCATTTCATTCCGAAAATAATAGTTACTAATGGTATCACTTATTTAAATTAAAAACATTTTTACGGTAGTTTTTAATTATAGACTATTATCCGTCCCATATAGGCTTGAAATAGTTTATGGCGATATGAGACATGCTGGGGCACGTAGAGCTCCTCCAGCAGCCTTTATGAAGCATTCGATCGAAAACGGGGATCGAACCGACGACACCGATAACATTTATGACTAGCGCACTAGCAATTAGACCATGCCGCCACAGGCACCACTCGCTGGTTGTTACTGAGGCTCAATGTCTATGTAAACAAGTATAAGCAGGAGCCAACGGATGAGCAACCGGCATTGCGTTGTCTAGCGTTTCGTCCACTTTATAGTAATCATGAAATATTGGACAACGTGGAATTATTGCTCTTATAGCGAACTTCGTCGTCTAGTAGTAGGATTAGCAACCACAAAAAGCAGAACTATTCTGACAAGCGCTGCTATAAAATTGTGAATACCCAAATATGGAGAGCTCCATAATCGCGAACGAGTTTGAGGAGCGCGTCATTAATGGAAGAGAACTCTCGTGACGCAAAGCAGCTAAGCACGCGGAAGATCCCTAGCAAGAGCAGGGTAGTCGGTCCCGTAGAGGAATAAGATGCCGGGGCTGGACTGGCGTGATCAGGGCAGGGTACCGAAGAGGACAGCCGGGAGATGGGATCAATACTAGCCGCGGCGAGTTATAGAAGATTCGACCCGGTTCGACAAGTTTCCTTTGTTTCTATCTCTTTCTTTATATATTTCTCGCCCGGTGTTCGTGTTCCCTCCTTCTCCTCTCTCCTTATTCATAGGCTGTGGAGGACAAATCCATGGCGCCCGCAGTGCTAAGGGCCCGCCGCCAACATGGCTTTCCCAACCGTGACGGTAGACATGTCGTAGAGATAAGATCGACGCAGACTACCGTGTCGGAATAGGGTCAGCGCGCGTTGCTGGCGAGCTGACAACCCACTAAGTCAAACGACGACGACGAAGGGTTGAAGGGGTAAAACGGCGAGCTTAACGAAAACAACCCGAACCAAGAAAAAAGCAACCCAGTAGAAAGGAGAGGCGGGGAATTCGCAGACCCGCAAAGAAAGTCATCAGTAGCCAACCCTCCAACTGCTTTCCCCTTCTGCTCTGAAAAATTGCCTCTGGAGTGGGCTCGCGTTAAGGGAACGCGCTCAAACGCGAGCAGAAACCAACGAACCGACCAACGAGGAAGAAGCAGCCGTCTCGGGGGGTTTGTTTGAATCAGACGATGACGAAGCGGGATCGCTGGGGGATACGAAGAATTTCGAGTACTACAAACGCCACAGACAAAGGTCACACACACAGGACGCAGTCTAGCACGCGGCGGTCACGAAATGATAGATGACCTCTCAGATCGCCCTGCGATTGTTACTTCAATCCGCTATCAGTCTGCGCTTTTTTGCCTAGTCACTTTAGGAAGTCCTCACCTACAATAATATCATGTTATTAAAGGAAACCATAGTTGAATTATGCAGCCTTTCGAATGAAACAACAGTGTGTGTACGCCTTTGTATACATTTTTACAGTACGGCAAAGTATAGGAAAACATTAAAACAACTAACATCACCTTTATCCCTCAATTGCTCAGGCTTGAAGAGCTATTTACACTCTCGCCGTTCAGTCTGGTATTTAGTCTAATCAGACGGTCGTCATAAAAAGCAAATAGCATAAAGGGAGAGACAGAGAACAAGAAACGACTACATACTTTACGTTAGCAAAGGTAGAGCAAAAATTGCCTTCTAATAAAGTGATTCAAATCTACAAAAATATCAGGTCTCCACATTGCGTTTAACATAAATTTGCTTTTATTTACTGTGTGTATATTAATTCGAACTCTGTAATCATCGTACGGGATCATCTATTTTAGTTGGTATGCTTATCGATATTGTCACTGTTGTCGATGCTATTTCTGCTGCTATTATTGTTGTTCTTGCTGTTGTTGTTATTGTTGTTGTTGGCTGTGGTGGTGATGGGGCGATATTGGTGGTGATGATGATTCTACTACTTACTGCTGTTACGAATTTAACCCTGTTTCTTCTACTGTGTACGATATTGCTCCTGTCTTTTTTTCGGTTCCCTACAGCGATTACTACTAGTACTGCTATTTCTAGTATTACTATTTCTGCTGGTGTTACGCTTACAAATATTATTAACACATTTGCCTTGCCTATATCTGTTTAAGCCGTCTTCTGGGGTCAATAGTCATTGTTGCTGTCGCTGTTTTTATCCGCTGTTGTTGTTTTCGTTTTGTTGTTGTGCCGCTATTATGATTGTTGTTTTTTGCCGCTTTTGCAATTGTTGTTGCTATTGTTGTAGTTTTGTTTGCTACTTTTGCCACTGTTGTTGTTAGCGGTGGTGTTGTTGGCATTACAATGTTAAATGTCGTGCTATGGCAGATATTTTTGCTTGTTAGCTTTCTGTCGCTTTTGTCGTTGTTGTTAATGTTGCTGTCGCTCCTGCTGCAGCTTCGATGTGTGTTATTGAAGTGATTTTTGTTGTTGCCTATTTGGTCGCTATTGGCGCTTGGTGGCAATTATCATATTGGCTCCCAGTTTGCAGCCAGTTGGCAGCCACTCGTTTGGGGCTGCGGCAGAACATTTTGCGCGTCTGTGCGGACACCATCGCACCTCTGCAACTGGTGGCCGCCCATCCTTAGTGCTATTCGGTCACGGTGGTCTCGGCAGATGGCCGCCCATAGACACACAAAATGCTGACACCAGAAATGATAAATTCTACCGACGTTATGTCGGCCGTCGATCGAGATAAATTTGATCGTCGTCGGCAACGCGTAATAATAAAGCACCAAAATCAATATCAGTAACAACAACGGCAATGACAACGACGACAACAATAATGATGATGCTGATGACTAAGCCAACAACAGCAACAATAACAACGACAACAATAAGTACAACAGCAACAACAATGATGACGACGGTGACAATAACACAAGCACCACCCCCAAACGCAATCAGCCACAGTATGCTGCATATATCAATGCAATCGCGTACGAGATTACTTTGCGCTTAGAACTGCGTCGAATTGTCGCGACTGACACTTCGTAGAAACAACAAGTAGAAGAAAGTTAAGTCTGTAGCCTCAGACGTGTAAAGCGTAAATGGATGAAAAAACGCTTGCTCTCCAACGATTGTCCCCTGTGAATATAGACGAAACGTATATACAGGGTGTTCCTATTTGTGTGTCCAAAACGCTAGCTCTGCACAATAAAGTATACATTACTAGCTTGCGTAGCAAAAGCGAATAGCCAGATTGAGAAAAGTCATAAAAAGTCAAAATGTTACGTTAACGCTTTTTTGCCCACTACATTCGTACCAAAGTGATGGTGCTGCGTTACGTAGTTGCCAAGTAACTAAGCTTTTTCGACAGTCATATCGAAAGCGAAGGCATGCATACTTGCATAGGGTGTATGAGAAAGTTAGGTACATATTTTGAGGTTTGGTAGAACTCAGCAAGAGAATAATTTTTTCTAATGGAAAGAGGGGGCGGAAACGTCTTCGCAAAATGCTACGGTTCTGGACGTGATAACTTCAACGTGAAACATAACAACTATGACTGTCGAAAAAGCTTAGTCACTTGGCAACTACGTAACGCAGCACCATCACTTTGGTACGAATGTAGTGGGCATTAAATCTGCTATTGCCCGAGAGTAGTCTTTTGGACGTGCATTTTTGGTCGTAATGGAAAAAATTACGATGTTGCACAAAAAAGCGTTAACGTAACATTTTGACTTCTTATGACTTTCCTTAACCTGGCTATTCGCTTTTTGCTACGCAAGCTAGTTATGTATAATATTCGAAAGCGAAGGCATGCATATTTCCATAGGGCGTATGAGAAAGTTAGGTACATATTTTGAGGTTTGGTAGAACTCAACAAGAGAATAAATTTTCCTAGTGGAAGGAGGGGGCGGAAACGTCTTGGCAAATTTTTACGGTTCTGAACGTGAAAACTTGCACGTAAAACATAACAACTATAACTGTCGAAAAAGCTTAGTGACTTGACAACTACGTAACGCAGCACCATCACCTTGATACGAAAATGATGGGCATTGAATTTGCTATTGCCTGAGAGTAGTCTTTTCAACGTACATTTTCGGTCGTAATGGAAAAAATTACGATGTTGCACAAAAAAGCGTTAATGTAACATTTTGACTTTTTATGACTTTCCTTAATCTGGCTATTCGCTTTTTGCTACGCAAGCTAGTAATGTATACTTTATTGTGCAGAATTTGCCGCCAAACACGCCGGTATGATCGGTTTCTTTGTGCGCTGACTGGTTCTCCCGCAAACGTAGATTTTGCACAACTATGTAGGAGAAAAAAGACAGAATAACAGCTTTTATAAATTTCCTCCTCACTCCTAAACAAAACGTTTTCCCGGCTTCCACCCATTGGCAAAAATGATTTTCTCACCGAGTTTGACCATACCCTAGCGTTTTGGACACACAAATAGGAACACCCTGTATATATATATATATATATATATATATAAGTGAAACCTATCGCGGAAGATTAGCAAAGCCAATGTGCCTAGCGGATGTGTATTGTGACTATCACGCATCCGCTTTGTTTAGAATATATATATATATATATATATATATATATATATATATATATAGAGAGAGAGAGAGTTTAACTAGTAAAGTGCATGATGCACATAGAACGTCGTTGCTAAGACACGTTAGTGAGGGACTCACAAACCCACTGGAGTCCAGTCGTCCTCTTTGCTTCCTGTCGGGGGTTGTCGGGTCTGTACTGTCTGCTCGAGATTGCTCTACCTGGCCACTTTATTCTGCCATTAAGCCTGTTCGATTAGGGCGGTCTTTTTTTTGCCTCGGAGATAAATTCTGCAAACATTCTTGCCATAAACCAGTATTTATGATCCATGAAGCGCGGCTCTATAAGAGTTTGGCATGTCACGGGACTTTCTAGCCTTACGTTTCGGGACAGTAGCTCTGTTGAGGTTTTGACAGCTTTTTTTGTCTTTTTCTTACTGCGGCCTTTTTACTTTTTAGCTTACGCCCTTCCAGGCGTAAGTTTGGATTATGTGGAGGGCGCTTTAGACCGTTTAGAAGAAGTGATTTCGTTTTTTGAAAAGCCCATTCGAGACCTAACGTGTGGAGTTATTGTCGGGTATCCACTAGGACTCCGTTGGCTGTTCCTTCGAGCAGATTATCATTACGGCCGATAAGGATCAGTGCCAGATCATCTGCGTAGGCGATGGAATAAACTTCTGAGAGATGTTAGAGCCTAAGGCCTTCATTGTAGATTAATTAATTGTACGGTTTTAGTCCCAGTATGGATCCTTGAGAGACTCAGGCTCTGACCGCGTAGTCCACGCCCTTGTAGGTATTTACTTGGTTATTTTTCCAACTTCGGTAACTAGTTGCCCGTTGATAATGGGCTCACCTTTATATAGACAGAAGAGCATACTTAGAGAGCGCTATGCCGAGGGGTCATCTTGTTGCTATAAGAATCATAAGTGTCGCTTTTCAACACTCAGGATAGTCTTCGCTGGTGTGCGTTTGAAAGACTTTGGGTGGTTCTTTAAAAGTATGTGTACGGGGGACCGCTTATGGGCCCGGTGCTTTTTCTTCCCGTACACGTTTGCCCGCGATTCTGGTTCTCTGAATTAAGATTGGCTCTAAGTTATTACCTAAAACTCCCACAATAGGCGTTCGGTAATTGCAGGTACCCATGCTGAGATCTAGCGAGTTCGGAAGTGCTAATAAATAGAAGTGTGTGGGTTAACCCGACTAAGTTGGAAAATTACTTTCTGGGGATTAACTTAATCGAAGAGAATTTGTTGCTGGCGTAGGATCCAGGTTGACAAAGCGTAGTGGCATAGTGCCCTTCTATGTTATACACATAGTACCTAACAAAGACGGTGCAGCCATTTGCAATGTAACCTTGTTCTCCTCATTTGAAGCAGCAGGATAGGATCGGTCGTGCTGTATGGTTAAAGTTCAGATACAGTAAGCACTGTAGTGCTGAGACCATTTTGTCTATGTGGCACCGGGTTTATTAAAGTCTCCATATGTCCTTGTCATAGGAGCCGTTAGGCTTCTCGGGGAGCGGGGCATTTTGCAACACATGAGTAGTCGCCTGTCCGGGTTTTCTCTAGGGGGCCGATGGTGAACGCCATTTTGGGGCTTTCCGTTCTTAGTAAGCCCTTTGTATGTACTTAGGCTTGATGGACACATCAGATCTCGGATTATGATAGCTTTGTTCTGTGAAATTTGTTGAACCCACTGGGTCAATGTTGTTCCTAAGAGCACATAGGACGTCAGCATAGGACGCATTACCTGATTTCATGACATCTGCGCAGGTGAAGTCAGACGTCTTCCTTTCTTTTGATCGTAAATATCTTTTGTTTTCCGACCGTTCCAGAGTCATGCCTGGATATTGCATGAGAACTTGCTCCAATGTTTTTTTTATGAGAGTGAATTCAGCGGTGGTCGGGATGGCCACTGCTGTTGTCTGGATGCCTCTTGTCCCAAGAGAGCTGCAGACACTGATCGCTGCCTCAGTTAGACCTCAGTGCAGAACTCGTTTTCATTTTCTCGTGTGAGAAAATCGACGTGAGAGATCATCCTTGCATAAAACGCCTGTCTTAAAGCTGGAATTTTTCCATTCCGCTTATTTGTCAGGGTTGTCAGAATGTCCTAATTCAGTAGGAAAATAGCCTTTCCTTATTTGAGTATATATATATATATATATATATATTATATATATATATATATATATATATATATAAATTATCAAAAAAAAGCTCAACTTCAAATACACTTTAGCTTTCCTTGCAAGTCAAGCAAAAGTTGTTTGTAGTTGAGTTGATATATATAAATATATATATATACATTAAAATAGCTCAAGCAAACTTTAGCTTGTCTTGCAACTTATGTACTGAGCCGTTCGTGTCGGTCTCTCGGTAGATATAAAAAATATATATACTAGACAAATACAAATATGCACCTTTGTTGTGTACTGGGCTAGCTGTTTCTGAACGTCCACTTGTGACCAGCCTGACAATAAGAATGTTGAATTATCCGTTTCGATTAGACCGTCGACAACGTCGACATGGGCCGTATGAGGCGTGACGGGGTACTTGCTGCTCGTCTACCTGGCCTCATTCGAGCAAGCGCAAACTGACGTTAACTATACTAACTACACTAGAAGGCAAGTATTGCCGATAAGGCGGACGTTTGCTAAATTATGATCAGCCACCTTCTGACGAAGCAGGGGATGGACAACAGTCGTTTGGATTTTTCCACGCCAGACCATTGCGTGTCGGCCGGCCCTTGCGGTCCGTTGTTCTCATTCGATCGAATCTCGACGACGAAGACGTTTATAGATAGACTTTTATTCGTTTTCTGGGCATCGCTGCTTCTCATCACAGAATTCCTAATCACGGACGTAAGTCGCAGAAAATATTTTGCTTTTTGCGACTTTATATATATATATAGCGTACCGCCCATAACAGCTGACATCGCTTATTTTTCACGTCTAGAACGTTTGGTTGCGTAATGGGGATTGGTTACTGTTCGAAAACAAAGAGAACGAAAATGAATAATAGATTATTAGGAAAGGGGTCTAACGGATCGGGTTTGCTACGTCAGTGTAACAGTCTAGGTATGGTGGTAGTTTTATTAGCTGTGTTCAGCAATATATGCCTACTAGTGCACAAAAGTCATATTTATGTTTTTTGTCTGAAAATTACTACGTTTGTTACAGTTTGCCGTAATGATATACAAACTGAATCATATCTAATCTGTACCGACGAATAGAAAGTAAATGAAATGACAGATTACTGCTATTTGTTTTTCGTGGCTGAATGTTTAACCCGGCCACGTGCTATGATAGGAGGTTTATAAATCACGTTAACACACTTTAATATTTACGCTGTTATTTATTACGCTGTTATTCAAATACACTGCTATTTAGTTGGTAATTATTATTAGTAATGATGTAATTTTTTTTTATTATGACTGTTCCCGTCTCCGCGTGAAAACATCACGCACTTACGGGAAAGGCGATGCAGGCAACTTCGAACTATCCTTAAGATCAGAGAAATCGGAGGGAAGATTGATGCACGCTTCCCGAGATGGAGGAAAAATACGAGGAACAGGCTAAGCGCGCCATACACACTTCTATTTCGGAAAACACCATTCTTGTCATATTGAGTGATGTTGGAAAGACGGCCCTTGAACGCCGAAAGGGTCCCCTATCCGGATTATAAGCCACTGATAAGGCCATTTTCGACTTTCAATGGAGCAACTTCCCATACGAGGCAATTATAGGCCTAAATACCCACGTAGTGCTTGTTTACAGAGAGCCTGCTACACTGGCACAGATGTTATAGCCTGGATCACATGCAAGCGTTTTTTGACCAGTCCATTATGCAGGACCCTGATGGTCCACTGGCCCGCCTTAATAAAGCCTGCTGAGCGCTACTGCAATTGTCCAGGTTTACAGGAAGCAACATGGGAATCCTTTTCCTAGAGCCCCATAGGATGTAGATTCTGAAGAGGTCCGCCGCGAAAATAGCGTTGGAAGGTCATTCTGCATCGCAGGTAAAGCTCTGCTGGCGGTCGAAGGCTCGAACCCGTCAGACAACTTCGTTCAACAAACGCGGCGGCGTTCCAAAATGGAATTCGTGTTCCCCCGACCACGACGCATACAGCGGACGCTGACTGCATCAAACCCACGCCGGCCTCGTCACAACATCCAGGCCTATCAGCACAACTGTCAACAGGTGGTACGGAAGAAGAAGTGCCCGCAGACCTGAACTCTAACACTCTAAGACAAGACACTATCACGATAACTATTTTTACGTAGGTCGTAAAATCCGTACTGCCTATCGTAGGGCGCGCAGTAAGCCGGTTAACGGCACAGCCACAAACTCAGTAGGCGTTAGCTCGCCGACCAATTCGATTCAGCTGGCTTTCCGCGGCAATGCTAAAGAAACTGCAGCACCCTCACTTTCTCCTGCTCCAACTCGAGCATCATGACGTACCCGGCGAGTACTCCAAACGGAGGATCCTTTATGAAATAAATAAGCTTACTGATAAAATCATTAAGAGTTTTAATGGAGGAAACTTTCCTTTTCTGAAATAACCCTAGGCTTGCAGACCCAAGTCTGCCTGCCCAGAGCTGCTGAAGTAGAGCAGTCAGCGGAACAGCACAAGAGACGCCTAATAAGATGACAACGATAACGTCAGTAGTACAGCTCGTGGATCGAAGACTCGGCGACGTTCGGAAAAAAAACTGGGCCTAAGAATCAGAGCACTGGAACTGCTAGGCGCGGAAGCACTTTTTAGAACTGGATATTCTGATTTTGACGGAAACCTGGGCCGTATAACCGTTTAATCTGGGGCGGGGGGCTTCGGACAAATGTCACGCACCAGCAAAGAAAAGTGAGAAATGGGTCGGGCCAGATGGAGGAAAGGAACTCAGAATTTACGAGAGCTGAAATTATAGAAATTGGAATTGGAATAATAGAGGAAAACTTTGTAGCAGTGGTGTAAACGGGTCAAAATTGTGGCAGATTATGCAAAACCGGTAGATGTAGAATGCACTGAAATCATGGCAGAACGTGTCATGCTTGGGATAGAAGCACCGATGAATTGCGCGATAGATCTTAGTGCGAGGTTAAAGGTTTTTTCAGAGAGAACTAATGCATTTTTTGGATATACAACGGAAGTTGGATGCCGGTAACTAAGCAATCCAAGCCTAAGTACCTTCGCATGTTCGTATTCGCATGCTATTGCGTGCACACTATGAACACAATGACAAATTTGCTTTGCAGACTCGCTCGCATTTGCAGTAGGGAAAAGGGGAGTCTTTGCAGGTTGGCTCTGCAAATTCGCTTGGTAACAAAGACTAGCTATCTCCCACTTTCTAAGTAGCTCTGCAACGCTTTGTAGCGCCCACCGGCTACCGAAATGCTAAGTAGAATAGGTTGATGGGCAAAAGGTAATGATGATGATACGAATGCGGTAGTGATTTGGTCACGGTCAACGCCGACGACACGGACGGCAATCACGGTGATGACGGGCAGATTCTTTGCGGCATTCATTGGTTACAAGCGAAGGCAACAGGTGGGGGGCAGGAGGGGGAGAGAGAGAGGACATTGGTATGCGTGCCTTCGATTTGACGAGCCTTCACACGACGACTTCACGCTGGGCCAGAGCAGGAGCTACCGCAACGGTTCGCCATATTCGCTGCAATTCGCCTACAGGCAGGCGGTCACAGGCCATCATCACACCTCACGGTCCTCACGCATGGGCCAGCGCCTTGACCATTAGCGCCACCAGTTGATCGGCGGATTTTCGGTCGGCGCCAAATTTGAGTGACGGACGAGTAGACGGATAGACAACGTTAGCAACGAAAGCACCAACTTGTCAGGATGAAGCACACCGACGATAATGAATGATAACGCAGAATAGCGTGGCTTATCGCCGTTGGAATAGACGACATCGACATAGACGAAAATCGGAAACGTCTTACATATTAAACCCAAAGCAACCTCACCCTGTCCGTTTGCATATCTGTCTGGCCGGCGTGACGATCGTTCGTCCTTCTGTGTTTATTTAGTTTCTTATATCTCCTCCTCACTGTGTGTTGTCCCCGCTTTTAAGCTCGCCTTATATCTCCGTCTATCTCTCCCTGTTTAGCTGTACAGCTCCGAAAAGCTGAAACGACATTGTAGAATTTAGTCGGCGACGGATGCATCCGATGATGACGTACATGTGGTGTATCAATGACTACTGTTCAGCTCAAAAAGATCGATTTTGGCTATATATATGTAATATATATAAAATATGTATATTTATATTATATATATATATAATATATATTTAATATATAGAATATCTTATATATATATATATATATATATCTATATATATATATATATAGATATATATATATCTATATATATATATATATCATACATTTTCTATTCTTTTTTTACATTTTATAGAGATGGAATGGTAATGTGCTCGATGCACACCGGGCATCATTGTTAAAGCCACGGTACGATAAGACTCAACAAACCTACTAAAATCCAACCGTCTTCTTTGTCCCTTGCAAGAGATGACCGCAGTACTGTCTTCTAGAGATACTTCACCTGCCTTTTCTAAGCTATTGAGTTTGCTCGACTTTTTGCGGTTTTATTTTGATTTGGTTTTTGAGAGGGCATACGTACTTATAGGCATATACAGGGTGCACAAAACGGTCAAAAACTCGCTAAAGAGAGAATGTTCGAAAAAGGACGATCTTGCGTGGCCGCCCGTTATAGAGGAAGCGACGTAAAAATCCGCCCAAAACGGGAATCAAAGCCGTCTTTAACCTGCCGTTAGGGCTGCTCGAATCTTGTTGCAAGCGGTTATTTTTGTTTGCAAGCTAACTAACGCAATTTTTTTTTACCAACATTAGAATCCATGATTTTCGACGACCGCTTTTTCAAGGCTATATCTATATATATACATATATATATATAACATATTATATATATCTATATATATATATATATATATATATCTAATATATATATGCACATATATATATATATATATATATATATCTATATATATATTTATATATATACTATATATATATATAAACGATGCAAAACTAGCTTTAAGAGAGAGTGAGAGAAAAAATGACCATGATCTTGCGGTGACACCGTCCATTGTAGCGAACGCGACGTGCGAATCCGCCCAAAACGAAGAATCAACGCCGAGACTTCGCCAACCGAAGCGATCGGCGGTTGGCCGTGGACTCACTCGTGTCCGTATTGAGACCTAAAAGTAAGTAGCCTGCACTAGGGACGGTAAGTAGTGGCAACAATAGCCAAATCAGTAGCGGTCGTGAGAAGCCCAGCGGTACGATCGCAGGGACAACCCGTCTTCACCACCACCACCACCACCCTTCTGACCCGGCAGTGTAGCCACTTTGGCCCCATTTGGCACTTTTTGCTCAACGCGCTGCGGTGGTCGCCGCTCCTTTGTCGCCTCTCTCGCGAGTCTTATTCCCATCTCTCTACACCTTCTTCTTCCACAGCCTCAGGTAGAGAGAGCTAGATGAGCGCAGATATAAGAAGTGAGTTTAAGCGCTCACGACCTCAAGCGTCCCGGGTTGTGTAGCGCGTTCTCCGTTAACGTTTTCGGAGCGGGAGCTGTCTCACTTGCTGTACGATGATATTTCGCCGTATCTCTCTATTCGCGCCGCACATAGACTTCTAGATTGCGCGAAGCCTCCTTTTGTTCGCTCTCTCTTGCTTCTCTCTCTATTTCGCTGTGTGTCTGTGTGTTAGCCGCCTAATATAGTATAGTACTTCTGGCTGGATTAGTTTCGAGTGGTCTCGTTTCGTTGAGGACAACGGTGAGTTCGCTACAGCCCACTTAGTCGGCGTCGTCGTTGTCAACCCCTATTTCTCCTCTTGATTTCCAAATCAGTCTCTCGCTTTCTCTCCTTGCTACGTATCTATCTCTCTCTCTCTCTGTTTCTGATCGTGGCTTTAGTTGACCAAGTCTTATGTGGAACATACGGGAAAAGACTGCAGGCGTTTCGTGTACACCCGACTGTGGCTAACTTTCTAATAGGTCAATACCTCAATGTCAATGTTGTCACCTTGGCCCGTGAAGTGCCATATCATCAGAATGCGCTATGCTAACCAAAGTAAACCGCTACAGTGCAGGTACACACTGCTAGTGTATTTAACCTAGCATCCGTAGTCATTGTTGTTGCAATGGAAGAAGATCGCATAGCTTCGCAGAAAAATAGTATACCCGCGAATTGATGCGCAGATAAAGAGAGGCATTAGACGTTTTATGCATATTTACTGATTACTGTCGTTGTTGTTGTGTTGTTGTTGTGTTTTGTGCCAATGTTGTTGTTGTTGTTGTCGCCGATGTTTGTTGGCAACGTTGTCATTGTTGCTGTTGTTGCCAATGTTGAGTGATTGTCGACGCCGTTGCTGTTGTTGTCGTGGTACTGTTGTCGTTATTAGCTTATATTAGTTGGTTCTGTAGTCGTTCAACAGCCACAGCAGCTGTGATTGCATGTGCAGTGATCCAAATCATCGTGGCTCGGGATAGGGGCCGCCGTAAGCCGCAACGCGAGCTCGACTTTGGCAATAATTCAGATGACGAATCAGAACGTGTGATGTAGTACCGATTCGAGTTAGCTGTCATCAGCGTTGCTCATTGCTCACGAACACAACAACACCAGTCCAGCTTTGGGTCGCTCGAGGGCAATTTGTAGCGTCGGGCCTCAGTCACAGTGGTCATAGGCACTAAGTGCGGGTAAGTTGTTCGCAAGTGTCCAACAGTGTCCATCAGCAACAATCACCATGAGCGGGTGTGCGTATGTGCAGAGCTTAATGACGCCTCAAGATGATAGACAAACAGAATAGGCGAACGGATGGACGGACGAACAAACAGACATACAGACAGAAAACTGCAACGTTTCTAGCCACAAGACCGACGAATGCGAATACACGCACGCATACAGCCAGATCAAATACAGCAGAGCATATATTGAGTATATATATACATACGGTACACGGAGTGGCCGAATGAACTGACTGGAATTAGCCGTACGCCGACGCGACGCCATGATCAGAAGTACAAACAGATACTAATAATACTAATAATAATAATCATCATATAATCAAACGTGTATCCTTATTAGACTAAACAAATAACTAAGTGAACAACAGCGACGACCACGGGACGAAACCGAACAAGACCTGCCGCAGCGGCAGCAGCGCAGCAACAGCAGAACAGCTCGGTAGAAAGAAAGCCATTCTCTCTGGCGTTTCCTCAATGCGTCTACATCTACTTAGCCGCCAGGCTTTGACCAAAGGAGCCACGAGCGTGGAACAAACAGCATCATGGCTAGCAACAATCTTCGTAGTTAGCTCACAGCAGCAGCATCAGCAGCAGCAAAAAGTGGTAGTTGCAGCACTAAGTGTGCCGAAGCAGGCGAAACATTTAAGTATGCCCTGCCATTTCGCTAGCGGCAATGTTCTCGTGGTCGGTAATTAGAAATCGGCAAATGCTACCGATGTAGCACCGATCGGCGAAGGCAGAACAACAACAACAACAGCAGCAGCAGCAACAACACAAACAACAATACCAACAACAACAGCAGCAGCAGCAACAATACCAACAACAAACAACAGAGTAACGACAATGTTGCTACAGAGCAATAAAAACGACGACAGAAAGAATTG
>QVRM01007043.1:0-86818 GCA_003439945.1 Dermanyssus gallinae | reverse complement strand
AACCAACGCCAGAGTATTTTCTGCATTTGTTAGCCTCTGCTAACCTGGAAGCATGACCTGCCTGGTCCGCACCTGCACCGACCATCGAAGGGGCTAATGAGTCGATTATAGTTGCATTCCAAAGAAGCATGCGACCACGCTTAAAGGAATTAGAGTGAGACCGTCTGGTCTTTTTTATCGTCCCTGGATAGACCGTTCTAGTACGCACGGAAAGCCAGCAGATCTCAGTGCTCAACTAAAACTGTCATTCAAAGCCGAGTGACGTCCTCTCAGGCCTGCACCTAAGGCGCATGACACGCTATGATGGGCCAACGCGTCCACAAGGTAACCACAACGACATCGGTGGGGAAACGACTAGTCAACACCAAGCCGCAGTCCTGCACTAATGCGCATAGTCTCGTCATCCAAAGGAGTCCCTATTCGTGGACAGGGTAGTGCATGTAACCAAGCTTCAGCTTCTTGATTACTAATGGCTCAAAGTCTGGCTTTATCAGCCACGGTAGGGGCTCTATCAGTCAAGCTTGGTAATCGCTTTTTCCTGCAAGGGGCTGTCTAACTGCTCTGCTCATTCCTTTCATCGAGAGAATTCATTCTTTCCTGCTTGTTAAAAACTTTTGTTCTTCTGACTAGTCTCCAAGATTGACTGAGAGGCAACTTGAAGGTAGTCCCGTGATTTTTAGATTCCACGGAATCTGTCTAGAAAGCCAGTGTGCGGTTGCTGTAGTCCGCGCAACTTGCCCGTGCAATGTTGTGCGCCATAGATCCGTGCATTGCTGCAGAGGTAGCGTGTTGTACCCCTGTACGTGGAGGTGCGGCATATAGCATGACGCTATCGACTTTATACATTAAAACGTATATATTATACGTTTGTACTTACCTAACATAGAGTAAACAAACTTTTGGCGCTCATACAAATGTGAGCATTTGCGATCGACTACAAATCCTGCCTTTATTTGAACCAGCTTCTGGTGCGTAGGAGCGAATGTGTACACGCCTGTTTTTTTAGTACAGTTACGAAGAAGAAGTTAGAGCAGCGAGCGGCAAGGGTCATAGTTTATTCAGCTAGCATTACAAGGGCGTATAATTTGTGTTGGAGCGCAGCTCAATAAGCACTTTGAACGTGCGGATTCTACCCATTGGACGAGCGACGGTCTACTAACGGCCAGAACTATTCTCCACCACTAGCGCCAACAAGGCTTGCAAGAAGACCAAAAGGAATAAGCGTTAACTTACATAGAATTTAGTCAGCTCGGTGGTAGACATCAGCGTGGAAGCCTATGTCCACAGGCTGCATGATATATGTGCATATTCTTGTGTGCATATGCATGCATGCTTTGAGGGGACCAAATGGCCCTGCTCACGAGCCAATAATCGCCTTGTCAAATAAATTGCTCGAATTGTAGCATTTTGCCGAGAGACGAGACCCTAAAGACAGCGGACATCACTCGGTGCCACAGACGCCCGTAGGACGCCCAAAACTGTAACAGCAATAATTGTCAAGTTGGTGGTAGCAACCTAATGTATATTTCAATGTAGTCATTTTTGTGGATCCTTAACGACAAAATTATACTGCGCAGGCGGACGGACAGATTCACATCACACATCACTTTAACAGAGACCGTTGAAAGCAAATCCGCAATGTTTTCTAGCCAGCCCAAACTAACTCGTCTGCTAACCAGGTTGCAATTTTCTGCCACTCATCGTTATGGCCATGTACTCTTCAGTTTTGGCGCTACTCAGCGAAAACGGAGAACGACGTCGTGGCCACAAAACGGAGGCCAGTTCAATAAGCGGATTTTATTAAGCGGAAACCTAAAAACAATACCCAGAATAACGCAGATTGGAGAAAAATCGCAGAGGAGGAACACACATAGCATTCTAAGTGCCTCTGGCGTTCTACAGGGGTAGGCGCTAGGACTAGTACATTACTAGTCCAGCCTATGTAAAGCCATTGATTTAGCAATCAAAATCGTACATCTGAGCGAATTGTACAAGTATGCAATTACACATATCTTGTACGGGTAGTAAAGATTTTTAAATATTTCTTAGGCATATGTGCGAGAAATCTTGTTCAATATTGTTTATTAGAAAATCTGTGATAATTTATTAATCATTTACAATACGTTTGCACACTCGGCAGTGCTCGCCTTCATAGAGCAAAATAATTGTTTGCTATCTTCTTTCGCATTTATATGAGTGTTATGACTAGTTAGTGTAAACTGCGTGGCAACACTTGAAAGAGTTAAAGATGTCACATTAAAGAGCTGAACACATAGTCAAAATGACCCTGTCCCGCCTGATGTAGCACAGCATGACGGCAAGACTATCCTTAAGGCTGGCACGATGCGTGAGATAAATGCATTTGCGTCCGATTTTTTTAGTGTCTAGGACCATGTCGTCCACGTCACGTGGCTCATATACGCAACTTTCCTTTTGCGTCAAGTGGGAGATTATCTGCCCCCAGTCACGTCTAGCTTCAAAGCTTCAGTCGCTGATATTTTCTCTCCTCTAGTTTTTCTCCTAGACATCTTCAACGCTCTATTTGTGGAAGAAAACCTATGATAAGGCGTGTGTGATCTGCATACTAAGAAGACTGGCGCATCTCCGTCTGCGGTTTCCTTGATTTCAAGCAAGGAGGCGCATCGACTGAAGTATGGATATAGTTGAATAAGAAATCACATAATATATCAAGTATATCTGAACATACAAAGAAAAAATGTATATATGCCGTCGTGCAGCTAATTAACTACATACCCACTATGAAATTGAATAATGTATTGAGTCCATATATATATATATATATCGAGTAATCCCGAGTATATATATATATATATATATATCGAGTAACCCGAGTTGTGTCTGGGACAAACATTTTTGGGTAGTCAAGTGTACCAGAAATGCCTTAAAAGGCCATGGCCGATGACGATCCTATGCGTGTAGGCTACTGGATAAAAAAATCATGGTCCAATCCTTGCTACGGTGCTTCAAAATGTAGTATATCGCATCACAGACGAAGGCAACACAAATATAAGTTAGCCCAGCAAACGGTAGTAGAGTAGAACCAAATGTGGTTGAATTCCATCTGCTGTTTAGCGACACGGGTTTGCTCGACTAAGAGGCCGCTTCGTTGCGGATTATCGTATTCTGTTTTTTAAAGACTGGGCAACTAATGTTTGGCGGCGACTGGAAAGGAGCCCGCATCAGCTAAGCTTTGATAGTCCGTCGCGGAATGCGCTGGACAAGCCGAGAAATGACAGAGCAGCTAAACGAATTGTAACAGCATTCTGAAATATCGCTTTTTACACAAACTTGGGAATAAATTATGGACAAAAGGCGTGCACGTCTGGTCTGACGTTTGTCTTCTTAGTACAAAATGACCAATTACACATACAAAAAGGAATCATTTGTGAATAACCAAAAACGGATTGCCTGTATTTTCCTGAGCTTGAGAACAAGCATGGATCAGCTGGGTTTGCCCACTACTTTCCTTTTAATTCCTTTCATTTTAAATTATGACGAGAATATATATATATATATATATATATATATATATATATATATATATATATATATATATATATATATATATATATAATATATATAATATAATATAAATATATAGGAACGAGGAACTGGCAGGCTCATTCACAAAAACTGATTTTTATCTGTCTATTAATAAATGTATAGTATGCTCATTGTTGATGATCAAAATACAGTTGTATACACACACCCAACCTTGTAAGTTGTATACAAAGCGCACCCTACCTTTTAAACTCCTCCGCAGGATTTCATTTTACTGGATTGGCAACGCAATCGTAAACGACGGTACGGGAATGGGCGCAATAAGTTTTCGCGTTAGCCAGTGACGGTAACCCCCCCCTTCCAAAGGAACGACCTTAGTCTAGGCGTGCATCGCCAAAGCTATACAAGCGAAATTGAACCGACGTAGGGCTTTTGCTCCATCGGCGGCTCAAACCCCGACCAAGACCACTGCTACGTTGACTTCGGCGGGGGCGGCGGGCGGCGGCACCCACAGCCACTAGTAGAAGCAGCAGCAGCAGATATTCGGCCAGTTGGGCTAAGACGTCTTCTATCCATCCATCTTAGCTTCGAGTTTGACGGGATTTTATAGAGGAAGCCGGGAGAGCTTCGATGGCTCGTCGCTCATTCCGCGCCAGCACAGCACGGCGAGCGGCAGGCATTTTCGAGAGATGCGCCGACCGTTTGCTTGCCTATCTGCAAGACCTGCTCACCCGCCCGCTTGGCATTGTCCGTTCACCGGCGTGATACTATGCGCTCACTGGAAACGCCACTGGCTGTCTGGTCAGACTCATAGACCAAGTGAAGATTTCTCTCGATGGGACTCGTTTTGTGCCCGATTTGACCCAGTACGTGGTGGGCAGGGGGGGGGGGGGGAACTGCTTGACATCATGGCTTAGTCAATCGATAGATCAATCAATTGATCGACAGACACTGCAAGGCGACCAGCATTTCACCTTCACGCAAAAAGAAATAACGAAACTGTCGTAACTGTTCGTCAGTGTAGCCACCTACTGACTGTCCCATGTCCAACGGTGTGGGGTTGTCTCTGAGTCGCTTGGTCGCTCGCGCCCTTCTCTGATCTTAGTGTGTTGTTTCGGCTGTCTTATTTTGTTACTCTAGCCGCGGAACTGAAACAGGCGAAGAAGAACTTACGCACCCACACCCCCAACCGGCCCGTCTCACCTCAGCTCAGCCAGCGACCGACTGTTCGAGTCGTAATTGAACCCCCGGTGCGAGTGGACCCCTCTACGACCACCGCCTTCATCATCATCATCACCACCACCACCATCATCCCTGGACCTACGCGCTTTCAGGCGCCCTCGAGCACTTCGAGCACTTTTCCAACTCCTTTAGCTGTTCGATCTGCTCCTACTTACTCCTCGTCGATCTTTTCCTGCAGCTCGAGCTGGTTATCCAGCCTACGGATCATCATGCCGGAGGACTGCTGAAATAATAAACGAAAAGTATAATAACAACAGTAGGCGACTGCCCGTCGTGGTCGCAGTGGTAGGCGGCAGCGGAAGCAGCAGCAGCAGCGGCGGCAGCTACCGAGGGGGTGGCGGCGCCTAGGACTCACGCGACGCCACTGCACTCTAGGGAGCAACGTTTCAGTCGCCCACCGACGACCAAGGGCGTCAGAAGCTTGCGGCTCTAGACAAAATCGGCCGCGTAAGCTGTAGCTTTCTTAGAAAAGAAGGCTCTTAGACAGACAGACGGGACGGCTGGTGGCGGTAAGATCTCGTCCCCTATGAAGGAAGTTGAACACGTAGAAAGAAAGAGAGAGAGAGAGAGAGAGAGACAGACCGACAGGAAGGAACCTAGTGAAAAGAGGGCTCGGACCCAGACGACTGTGAAGCCAAGCCTCGAAGTTTGTCGGCTTTAATTTGATTCCCCTTATTTTTCCCCATCGTCGATTGGGCCCTTGGCCGCACCCCCGCGCGCGCTCGCTCGCGCAGGTCTGGTGTGCCGCGATCCCCACTGCGTAGGAGTCCAGTCGACGAGGAAGGTTCGTTCTTCCTTGCCCCTCTTTCCCAGCCTCCGCTTTTATTTATCTCTCTCTTCTCTCTCCTTCTTTCTTTCCTTATTTTCTATCTCTCCCCGTACGTCCGTTCGTCTCATCTCTTTGGGCTTCTCCGGTCAGCGGGCCTTTTTGCCGTCGTTCGCTCGTGGGTCCATCCTTCGGTTCGCTTCCCTGTTTCATCTGTGACATCTGCGATATTTCTCTGAACACTGCCCTCTCTGGATGCCGGCTTGCCAGTGCTGCGGCAGTCGCTGCCGGCGGGCGTTGGCACTCCTTTGCCGCCGGCCTGTTCCACTGACGCCTCGGCAAGGCAGGCCTCATCGCCGGGGTCAAGACGGCCATGTACGTTCGACGGCCGGCCGTCCCGTTCGTTTGAACAAAAGCAAGAGAAACAGGCTGACATAGATAGGGCGTAGAGAGAGGGCGAGCATAAGAACGCGCCCAAAAGAGAGAGAGAGAGAGAGAGACAGAGGAGAAAGAGGGGAATAAGGGAAAAGAGGTCCAGATACACATCCAGACACGCAAACGCTATCCTACCGCCCGGACGGCCGGGTGCCGAACCATACGTCGCACATCACACGAACGGAGTCGTGCGGCGGTAGAACGACGGCGCAGGCGGGGAGAAAATGCTCCCCCCGCCGCATCCTGTGTCGGTCTATAGAAGTGGAAAGCCAATCTTCCTTTGTCGTAACAGCAGCAACGACAGCATCAACAACAACAACGGTAACAACAACACTGGTGGTAAAGGCTACTGTTGCAGCAACAATGGCAACTGTGTTGACGAGAACAACGTCAACAACAACAACGACAACAACAACCTTCATAAATCTAGCAAACAGCATTACGACTTTGTTCGACACTATTGCCCAGAGGTCGTCGAACAGATGCTGCTCGGTATTGCAATCGAATAAGAAAGAAACAAGAGAACAAGTAGACTGGGTATCACATGGAACTCATTGTGTAGGAAAAACCTTTTTAAGCTCATCGTTCTTTTGAAGATGGTTGAGTGGGCTGCCAATGGCGATCGATTGTTGTATTACTATTTTTAATATTACTGCTATATTGCGCCATTTTTAATATCTAAACATATTTGAACAGGATCGTACTAAAAACTGCCTAAACGAATTTTTGTTTAAATTCATATATGATTTCTTTTGATTCGCTGGATCCAGTGCGTACCTCTAGAGTGTTCGAACATTTGTAAGAATATGAATACGAAAAACGTAGCTCTGATAAAGAGCATCACAGGCTACCCGGTTCCACTGCGGAGAGGATACGCTTGTCTTGAGCTTTTGAAAAGTGAACTTTCAGCGCTTTCTAGGGTGATTTCTGTGGTGAAAAGTGCAAGAGTGGAGAGGAGGGAGCACGTCATTCAAGACATTTTGAGGCAGCGTTGGAATTGACTACAAAATACCGCTGTAGCAATCCGGCGGGTGGAGCCTGATATGCCCTCTAAATGGAAATTCAAATGCTGGTATATCTCAAAAACGGCTGGTCAGAGGAGAAAATGCGAAAAATGTTGCCCCTAAATGAACTTTAGAATCACTCGGCTGTCTGGCTTCTGGAATAACTTGAGAACGGCTGCTCGAATCCGATTTCTATTCTACCCGTTGTGGGGACTCTCCTAAACGGGGACAGCAGGCGGAGACAGCTAAAAATAAGCTCGTTGAGGTCGTGGAGGACGAACCTGCTGCAGACCGGAGCGAAACACGATGGCGACCCCGCCAGAAGATCAGAAGGAGGCAGAGGGTCGCCGGGTGCACACGACTAGCGGTACCAAGGCGAAAAAGCTCTCCGCTAAGAAAGAGTCCTTCTCTAACGGCTCTAGAGGACATAGAGGCTGTCACAGAATACTTAAATGCTCTAAAGGATAAGCATAAAACCACCTCAGTAGACATTAAGGATGTTATCATCTGCCTAGATAAGGTGGTAAATGAACTAAATAAGTGCAAAGAGAATACACAGAAGAAGCAAGCAGACCTTTGGCCGTACACAAATAGTTGAAAAATGGAAAGGCCGCGACTGTCTCCTTAGAGATAAAGGAACTCGCCGCCCAGAAAGAGGCATGATTTGCACTGGGTACCCCACCTGCGATGGATTTACAATGCAAAGCCTTCCAAGAAGAAATGGAAAAGAACAGCTCGAGTACAATTAGGATGGTCAAGACGAAACACCTCGAGGAACAGATAGCCAAAACGGCAACACGCAAAGGCCTTATAGATCTCAATAAGGATAAATGGACATTGTCTATGCACATAACCACTGTTCTCACTACGGACAGCATTCCTCGGTCTTATGGTGCGAAGCCACCAAAAGGCGGTCTCTCTGCGGGCAGGAGAAGTCGCCATCCTAGGAGATAGTGCCCAGAATAAGCTAGAGAACACAATGGAAACCCAACCCAAGAAGAAGCATGACGCTGAGGCAACCGCTGTATTAACTAGCATACCAGTAGTGGGGGCTATCGGCCCTGAGTAACGCCACTGGGCTCAGCAGCTTTGCCCAAGACGCTAAGAAAGGATACAGCACTGGCTCCTACTGGAATATAATGACATTGAGCCTTTCTCAACAATGGGAAGTACTCACGATAAGGAATGCAGTAGATGCATACTGTAGAAAAATAGGTTGCAGAGTAGACATCACCCAAAAAGGAGGCCTACAGCCTGCATCCGGCAACAATTCTACACATCATACACAATCATACATTGCCATCGTCGCCAACAATCTGATCGCTTACAAATGCAAAGCGGGCATTGGCAGTTTTCTCGTCCGTCTTAAGGTAGTTTGCAACGGCCTGATCGTTGTGATGGCATTTTGATTTGACCGGAGTCGCTGCTACTGGATGTGAACCCCACTAGATGTGTGCATTAAAAGATAGTTGTTTGTCTCAAGACTAAACGAGCACAATGAGTGCCTCTTGTCCATCGACGTGATTGCTTTAGTGTAATGGATAAGACAGGCATGAATTGTATTGAGAGAACTTTAAAACCAGTTTTTAAAAACTTCTTCACATAATATATATGGTTTATTTCGCAATAACATTGCATTTCAAGATGGTTCATAATTTCAATACAATTCATTCCTTTTATACAATTTAAACACTTCAGCGACCGTCCCACCCGGCGAAGAAGTGCAAAGACCGCCGATGCTTCTGGCAGCTCGCTGCGTGGTATTTAGCGCATATCTGCGAGCAGAACCGGCAACGACATTGATCGTCAACTTGGTGAAATCCTTGGGTCGAACATACCAAGTGATGATAGCCATGCACAATGTATCTTGTGTACACGTGCCGGCTAGTGCATGCCATTCCATCCCAAAGCTCCCTGGCGAGGTATACATCCAATTGCGCTACCTCTGCCGAGGCCTCGGTCACTTTTCCCTGCCACTCCAACAGAAATTACTGAAGTGGTCCAGTAATAGGTGACCTAAGCCTGACTCTGATTGTTTCCACTGCTTAAGCTCATAAAGACGCATGGCCGCACTTAAAGACAGTCGTCGAGGGTCTCTCACCTCTGTGTGAATAGAGGTATAGCCGCTCGACACCTGTCGCCGATGTGCTGGGTAAAGGTCGTTCCCGTATAGTGTAGCCTCAGACCAAATACGGGAAAGAGTTGACAAACTCCAGCGGTTGGCCACAACAGGGTATTACGTCTGCTGCGGCCAATCGACCCCCACGGCGAAACTTCATGGCTTTCGTCTTCGCGCATTTATTTGCAGGCCTTACGGTGAAGGTAACTTTCGACGTCGCCGACAATTCGACGAATGGCACCGCGGTCCCGGTGGGCCACTACTATGTCATCCGCATACATGACGACGACGGCGTTTCTAAATCCTCCCGCACATGGCGAGCTAGGTCTGCGATGAGCAAGGAGAATGCCAGGCAACTGAGAGGGTCCCCTTAGGGGGTCCCTACGTTTTGACAGAGCTTCAAGGTTCTTCGCCCCTTACGTTTACTTCAAGGCGGTCTTCAGCAAAGAAGCTGGAGAGCACTCGTAGGAAAGAACCACCCACCCCAGCATGTCGAAATGAGTCGACTAGTAGGTGACGGGGAGCTTTGTCGAAGGCCTTGACACAATCAATGAAGACGGCGTACAAGTGACCCCCGGGCACAGCCAGCACGCGTTCAACTTCCGACTGGAGTACGTGGATCGCGTCCTGGTACCTCGACCTTTCCTGAATCCGAATTGCTCCGGAGGTAAGGCCTTCTCCACAGTTGGAAGCGCCCTCGAGATAATCAACTTGGCGAAGATTTTCTTGAGAGTGCGTTCCGACGCAATACCCCGATAGAGATTGGATCGTCCACGTTGTCACCGTTTTTGCCCTTGAATAGCAGAGTAAGCCTGGCCTCGTGCCAAACCTGGGGTATGTGTCCCCGCTGAGTATCTGATTAAACAGCTTACACAGCTCCTCCGCTAAAACATCGGACGACTTAGCCCAATGTTCGTAATAGATTTCATCAGGACCACTACTCTTTTTCTTGGGTAACCCGCGCAAGATCTGCACAACTTCCTCCACCGTAAACGGCGAATTCATGTCGTGCTCCAGAGTGAGCGGTTGCTCAATAACTGGGTTAGGCGCGGGGCGTTTGCATCGAGCAGAAGGGCAGTGAAGTGCTGCCGCAACTGCTCCTTTGTCATGATGTGCATGCTTCTGTTTTGCCGGCGAACAATGTAGACATGGGGTTCGCGCTCTGCTCTCTCAAGCAAACGAAACACCTCCTCCTCATCATACCGGCGCTTACTCTCCACAAGCAGTTTCTTGTATGCAAGCCTGAAAGTTGGGAGCAGCTATGGTGAGAGAGGTCTTCTAAGAGAAATAAAAACGCTGCAAAGAAAGGCAGACACTCCTTCCTAGCCAAAAGCGCCCGAAATGAGCGCAGATTGAAGGAAAACGCGCTTGTAAGTTTTGGACAGGTGCAGGAACCCGTGGGCGATCCCAGCCAATTGATCTGAACGGGCACTCACCGCTTCCCCTGACTCATAGTACTCTTATATGAAAATTCGGGCTATCAGAAAGTGATGCTTACGGGGGAAAGTATATTTCGAGAGTATGGAAAGCCGTTGGAGTTAAGTCCTCCACTGCTTGAATTTGCATAAGTGCATTTATTTCTGTGAGGAGCAGTGTCAGATATTTTTATGTTAACGTAAATAGTGCAACACAGCGGCTGCTTTCGACGTGCCTATGTCGGACATAAATATTGATATTTGTTGCATTAGTTTTAGAGCAGGGTCAGCACTAAGTGGGCTTTCTAACTTATGTTAGTCTATTGAACACATTCGAAGCAGTGCCGAGTATTGGGGTGGAGAGGAATTCGGGTTTTGATGGATTTGTGAGTTCCGCACTAGTTACGCAGGCTGCTAGTGGCACATATACATCGTACGGTCCCTAAACCTTCCAGAAAAAGAAACTGGCGTAAGATAGGCAAACAACTACTTAATGATAAAATCATGCCTACTTAGGTTTGTTTCACGCTTTATGTGATGTAAAGCAAATGTCAAGTTAAATATATAATAGCATAACTGGAATAACATAAGCAAATAGCTTACTGTCAAAACTTTATACACAAATAAATGAATACACGTTTAATTTATTTAATTGATGAGACAGTCAGTACTTTCTATATGATCAATTTTCGGTTCGTAACCGATATTAAATGTAAACTCTTTATTAAATCAATCAACTTTATTTCACTCAGATAGAGTATGATCAAACATGACTTGTGTACTTTGAACAGATCGCTTACATATCTAGCTGTTCAAGCGTCTCCTTAAGCTGTTTTCTGTGCTTTTGAACTAAGAACTGTGCTAGCTGGCCCGAAACTGAAATCGAAAGCTGCCAGGTTGAAGAACAGGCCTGTGGATGCTTACGTCGGCGACCTATCCTACGTTGACAACGCCTCAGCAAGCAGAGCAGCATTCATCCATGGTACGCTTGTATATATAAATACGTTAACCGGCAAGAAAACTAGAGAAAGAAAGAGAACGAGAGAGGGAAGCACAGTCACAGACCTTTCATTTATTGACGGCCCACCAGACGACGCAGCGGGCATCCAGCGTGGTCGCGCCGCTAGTAGGGGGAGGGGGGCAGCAACGACACCACCAATCCCCCCGTACGCCTGCCCTCTTTGGGCGCCCTGCTGGGGAATGCTCGGAAGCGAAATAACCTTATTGAATCCAACCAGTGGAGCGTCGTCGGTGAAAACGTCTCCGTCTCGGGCGTTTTCGTCTTCATCATCGTCGTCGGCCGACGTTGTCGTCAGCCTTCGTCGTCGAGGGGATTCGGGTCGGCGACTTGAACCCCTAGACCCGTGGGAGGCGGCGAGGGGGTTGGGGGAGCGCTGTCGTTCAGACACGACATTCGGTTGAACCCGTAGCTTAATCTTTCACAGGTTGGTACATTCACACCCACCAGGCACAGTCATACAGACACAAGCACACACACACAGACAGACATACCAAACCCCCTAATGTGTACACCATACATCCACACACTGAAAGACACACGCGAACACGACAGACAAAACTTCGTTTGGCAACACACGCTCGAGGGCAACCAGAGCCAAGCCAAACGGATATTACAGCAGGCGTACTGACTGGTGGATAGACGTGCGACGACAAAGCCACCAGCGTCCCCTTGCCCTTGCTCTTCTGCCACTGAGTCGAGTTTCGCGGTCGGGTCACTGTATTCTGTCTGTGTACGATGGGTTTTGACCGACAACCTCATCATCATCATCAGCAGCAGCAGCAGAAAAAACAACAATGACAACTGTAGCCGCAACAGCAACAGAGGCAGCAGCAGAAGAGGCAGCAACACAAAAACAACACGTTCGTGTCATCTTGGTATGTTTTCCTTTAGTCGGGCTAAGGCGGGCCACCGTTTGCGTCGTTGGCTCGTTGACGTTTGTTGCTCATTGGCAGCTGTATGGTCGTGGAAGAGAAGCGGAGGTGCGACGCGAGATGGGTGGTGAGCAGGGGGTGGAAGATGGAGAGATGAAGGGCAAGACGCTGGGGGACGCCGATGTACTGTGGGCACACTACGGGCCTAGGTAAACCCCTCAGACCAACCATACCAGCAGTGGCGTGCAGTCAATGAGCAGCAAGTAAAGTAACGGGACAATCTCACAGATGAGGGCAGAAAACGTAGCAAGAGGGGCAGAAGTTTCCCTACGTTTTCTCCGGAGCCGGACGGCAGTTGGAAAGGCTCTCTTGCAAAGGAAAGAGCTTGGACTCAACCGAAATTGCTGGGGGGGGGGGGGGGAAGGGGGTATTGCGCTGAGATGGGGTTGTTGAAGGATGTTGCTGTTCGGTATGGGAGCATGTGTAACTGCGGCAGTGGCGTTGCCCGACAACGACGATGAAAAAAACGGCAGCTGTGGCGTCATTGGTCGCAGCGGGAGGGAAATGAGACAAAATCACGCTGCCATTTCGGTGAAGTAACGAGTCGCAAGGTTGGCTTCGGTTATTAAAATGGACGCTACAGGAAGAACGAGAAAGAAGCGCAGCGTTTTAAATTGAAATAGCCGTCCACCGGGAAAATGCTGCCTGCAGCTTCGGTCACAGTCTGTGAGGTGTAAACGAAGAGGAAGAAGAATGAGAAGGCTTGTCACGGTTAGATCTGCCGAGACGTTGTGCGCAAAGGAGCAGGGTAGGCCAACCTAGGACAGAAGTCGTGTCGAAAGTTAGTCGCGTGACTTCATATTGTACGTACGTGCGACAGCCTGCAGCACAATGCCATTTCTGTAGCCACAATGGCAGAGAGAACCGCATCCAAAAGAGAATACAGTGATAATACTGCAAAAACAATACGGTGAGGATAACAAAACAAAAAAACAAGTTTAGTAGTAAGTATACTCTTAGAGGAATGCTAACAACAACGGTGATTGAATAAGGACGAGATGAACAGCCAAACAAAAAAATAGTAACAGAGCACGGGGGCAATTGCGGGATGTAAATCTGCCTCACAATGATGTTTAGTATTGTTTAGATTATTGTGCGCTTAGATTTGAGAGCACCTCCAGTAGCTCCAACTTGACCTAGACGTTTTGTCGTCTTTGCCAGATTCATTTATCTTCATTTAATACAGATCTTAAGAATACATTGTTACTTTTTCAGGCAAACACATATAACAAATATGCTTTTCCAGCCAGTGGATTAACAAATTTGGTTCAAATGGATTGAACATTTTGACATGCTTTAAAGCAAATTGCCAGCTATGAGCAAACTTATCGAGATTGACCATTGATGGATTAGCTAACTTTCGTCGTAGGCAACTGGTCAACTGACGAAACCTTCAATTCAAGATCCAAAGTCAAATAAGAGTCAAGCACGGGAAATTTGTCGCCCAAAGCCCAAATTGTCTTGTAGCAACAACGCGTAGTGGTGTTATTGGTAATAGTCCCGCTACCTGATATGATCGTAATCAGTTGTGGCAACAATCCTTTCATAGTTCCTAAACCAGGCACGCACCTGCGCACTGCAGAGTCAACCCATCTCATTCGACCTGACTCATTCTTATGACGCCCAGGTTACAGTCGTCTGCTGTCTATACGAGTTCGGTCGATAGGTTCAACTGAGTGTTCGTCGAATGTTGATCTTCTCGCTATATAAATATTATAATTCCGTTTGCCAAAATTATTATTATTCCGTTTGGCAACGGCGTGGCGCTGCCGTCTCGTCTATAATGTTTTCTTGGGCAATTAGGCTGGACAAGGACGACGTAGTGTTCTCATATTCAATAGCTTGCTGCAAAACAATGTTACCAGTTGATACGTACCTTTTATTAACCAGGTATTTAATTTGTTGCCAGCTGATGCATGAGCAAGCACTAAACGTTCTCTCCTCCGAGCCTGCAAACTGCCAATGGTTTTTCATAGTTTGCGGTATAGGGTAAATGCACCACCTTCCAGGACGGGTAATATAATATGTGGGCTATCGAGTGCGGACTATCACAGGCTAATTTACAGGTCGAGCCGGGTGGCGTGGTGCACTCGTATGAGCGTCGCGTCCGAAGGAGACACATAGGTGCGAGGGTTCGAGCCCCACCGTTGAACATTTGTACCCAACGTTCATTATATTTATGAAGGTTCGCCTATGAACAATACATTCATTATATTTATGAAGGTTCGCCTATGAAGCAATGCGAAAAGTAGTCCCGTGGACGTTAAATCTTGGATGAGGGTCAGCCCGGAAAACTTTACTAGGCTAATTTAAAGCTGACATGTGTGTGACATCCTTCTTCTTCTTTTAGGAATTCTTTCCTTAACAAATGCCGGTTGATGTGTTCAAAAGTTCAAAAAAGACGAACCTGAGTTCGCTGTAGGCTTGATGTAAGGTTCCACCTGGTTGAAGAAAATGAATTGTCCCTGGTCCTGTGCTGTTGCCTTCCAACATGCCAGCAATGTCTTGAAGCAAAGAACGCACGTTTCTGAGACCACACTCACTAACACATGATCAGTGGTTTCCCGCAGACCGGAAAATTAAATAGACTTTGTCCAGAGAAGTTCTGAATGGACACAATCGAAGCCATTGCTAGACTGGCAGTGTCTATCTCGAACGTCACCTACTTGAATGAGCAGGGGAGGCGTATGTGAAGGCAAATACTCTGGAAAATCGTCTACGTTGCAATGAAGAATGCAACGTTTAATAAAACAGGCCGTGAATTGGCGACTCTAAACTGGATGCACTTGTAATACTTTCTACGGAATGCGGAATTGCTTCTTAGCCTATAGAGCAAATTGAGCAAAAATGTTTTATCCAATGAAAAATACCATGGTCTTGAACCAATTACACGGTTAGATATGATATCTTCTCATTTGTTGACCAAAAAGGTATATTACATGTCATATGATTTAAAAACAATGGTTAAAAACAATGGTCCATCAAGGTGCTGGAGAAGTACTGTGACAACAACGGCATGTGTGTGAACGCGTCGAAGACCAAGGCTGTCAAGTTCAGGGCAGGAGGCGCCCTCGCCTCTCACGATCGTCTTCGACTACGCAACTCGCCCATTGAGTATGTGAGCAACTTCTGCTACCTGGGGGTGATCTTCTCCAGCAGGGGTGTGTGCTTTAGCAAGCATATCACCGAGCGCGTGTCAAAGAGCGTCGTGGCCATGGCGACGATCGGCGAGCCACAGAAGCTCTCACTGTCGACCGCCCTTCAACTCTTCCACCTCAAGGTATCTTCGGTTGCCTCCTATGGAATCGATGTCATCTGGGAGCACCTGTCGGCACATCAGCTGGACCAACTGGACAAGGTCAAAGCAACGTTCTTGAAGAGAGTCTTGGGCTTACCACGGAACGCCCAGAACCGACTGGTGTACGCGTTGGCCGGGACAGGACCATACCTAGAGGACCTCGTGCACCGCTTCCAGCTCCGGCCCACACCTGCTCTTCAATCGTTCAGGACTACCTTCGCAGAGAAGATGCGCGACATCCCCACGGATTTCTACCGAACTCGAGCCATGACATCCTCTGCTTGGAAGGAACCCCTGCAGGACCTCCGACATGTCATCACTCGATACGCTGTGCATGGCCTCCATCACCAGCTTTGTTCGCGAAGAGACTTTCATGAGCCGCAAGCAACCTGTACATGTATATGTAGACATTGCCTTCAGCATTGCCCCCGATATCATTTCGAGGGGTGCCAGAGCTTCGATAGCCTACGACGGTTGGCAAGGAAAGTAACTAATTAACCATTGTTTTTAACCATTGTTTTTAAATCATATGACATGTAATATACCTTTTTGGTCAATAAATGAGAAGATATTATTAAACGGTTAGATATAGAAATGATAGGAGAGCGGATTTGGTCCTGACCGGTCCTGTATGTAGCTAGCCCAGCAAACTGCATCAAGTGGCGCAACGAGCTTTTTGAATAAGAAAGCCTTGCTTGATATTGAAGTTTTCAAAACAAAACTTTCTACATACATGCAGCGTGGACTCGTAGGGCACATCTGCATGTTATCGCATCCTGTTAAGGCGAGCACTGCCGAGTGTGCAAACGTATTGTAAATGATTAATAAATCATCACAATGTTTTCGATCTATATATATATAAATCGCGTAGGTAAGGATATAGATACACTTTACTAACACCAGAACTAAGTAAATGTGTTTATGTTATATCAAAGTGTATCGAGCCAACCATTAATCTAACGTTTTGCCAGCTCTACTATGGACCTAACTGCCGAAAATACCGCGGCGTGGTATCTATCACAGACACACGTGAGTTATATCGAACATGATGTTCCAATGCTAAACAAAGAACACGTAAGACTAAGCATTAAGCGTATATATATATATATATATATATATATATATATATTTAAAATCTTTCTTTTTTTGCGCGTTGAGTATTTCAAATGACGTTCGTTACAAGCTTCAATCTTTCTATGTTTCCTGCTTGTTTCAGTCACAAACCCACAAACGCTATGTACATAGTTATTGCCTTTATCTCTCCCTTTGCGGGCTAGGCCTCTCTCTCTCTCTCTCTCTCTTTCTATGTGTGTTTCTTCTTGGCTCGCTTCGCCTATGTCAATTTTGCCCTATTCCTCTCTCTCTCTCTCTCTGGCGCGCGCGATTGCGTTTTCTCTTTAGCCGTTTCTGCGCCGTGATCCGCCCTGCGATGTCGCGCCTTGAGGAAGAGAAGGAGGAGGAGCTGGTGCGTGCCGACGTGCGTGCCTCGACTTGTAATAATGGCGCGGATGAGCCCAGATACTGTATTGGCACCAACGGCATCGCGGCGCGGCGGCGAAGACGTACGCGCTGACCACCATCGCTCCGCCATCGTCGTTCATACGAAGCCACCGCCTGTGCACGCCTGCACGTACGTTCGCTCAATAGCCAGCGGCAAAAGCATAGCACGACGACGACGACGAAGGCGGCGCAGAACATCGGCGGACTTCGGCCCGCTCTCGGGGGGGGTTTGCGGGCTCTAGCCCCCGCCGCCGCTGTTGTTGCTGCTGCTGTTGAAAGTGATGCTACCTACCATCGTGCCCCCACATCACCGTTGTCGTTGTTGGTCACGCAGAAACAAACAACCGTTCACACCTAGCCCGACTACAAGCCAACCGACTATTGACCAGCTACCCCTATAGTCTGTGGGCCCACAGGCAACCCCCGTCGGTACCCCACCGCCACCCTAACCAAGGCACACAGACACAGACAGTCACGCACACATAGTCCGACAGGCGGGTAACAACGTGATTTTCGGGTTCATACACACACACATACTAGTACGTGGCTAGACGTTTGTATATGTACTATCTGGGCACACATGTCAACATGCATATGATATGTGTATATATATATATATATACATGGGATATCGTCGGAGGACCCGTCAGCAGTGCCGCACTCACCGCTTTCCAGCTGCGAGGCCTTCCACGGCCGTCGCACTGGGCGCGCTAACGCTTCTGCTAAACCTATGATAGGCAGGTTTCGTCTCTATCGACGAAGGATTTACCCCCTTCGGCTTGCCCCCTCATCACACATACCCTGCGTTTCTCTCTCTCTCTCGCTCTCGTAGCCGTCATCGTCGCTGTCGTCAACTAAGGGGAAGCGGGAAAGCGGGACCCCGCGGACAGATGAACGGGCAGAGGGATGGATGAACCGACGGGCGTCTCCTGCTGCTGCTGCTGCAGCCGCCGCCCCATGTTGCTGCTGCTGTTGTTCGACCAACCGTGGTCAATTTTTAGCGGGCGGACAGCGAGCCAGCGGCCACGAGATGGAAGAGCCTATGGATCTTCGCGTTGAGCGTTCGTTGTCTCTCCCGGCCCGCGTGCGCTGGACTCGTCCTCATGCCGGGCACGATCACATCGCCTAATACGTATAGGAGCGGCTCGCGCAGAATCGGCAGCAGCAGCAGCAGAAGCGGTAGATAAGCCGCCCAGAGCATCACCATCATCATCACCAGTACCATCGCTATCAGCACTATCATGACCAGTACCATCATCATCATCATCAGAACCACCAGTACCGTCATCATCATCATCATCGCCAGTACCATTGTCAACATGTTCACCACCATCAACATTGCCATCATCGTCATAGGGGGGAGGTTCCACAGTTCAGCTAGAGGCCCCCTGCGCTTTTTCTCCGTTGCTCCATCTCTTCCGAACACGCCGACGAATGTAATTGCGGCGCAGAGGATGGTTTGCTTCGGGGTAGGCAGGGCCCTGCCACCTCGTCTAACAGTTTTTCTTCTGCAGGATAACGGCGAGGCGTGTTGCTTTTGGTGTTGTCGTTTCTATAGCGCCCGGAGATGTTAAGGTCCCTTTCGTATAGTATACCAGACGTACATACTGCCATATGTTCTATTCGCCTTGTACTCTAACGTGCAGTCTAACTCCGGTTGGCAGTGCTAGAAACTAGGGCAAGCAGTTTACGAACCGTGATGAACCTCATAAGAGCTCGGTCTCCGATGAAAGCACTGTTTGTTGTTTTGTTGTGGTTGTTGCTGTTGTTGTTGTGGTTGTTGCTGCTGCTGCTGCAGCCATGGATGTTACTGTCGTCGCCGTGCTGTTATTATTGATGTCGGTGTTGTGGTTGTTGGGATGACTGGTGGTGGTAATGGTCGAAGCAAGGAAGAGAGCATTGAATTGAGGTCGTGTATTGCTTTAGCGTGAGCTGGGCTCCTTCGATCCAAGTGAGGCATGTGCTAGTTAGTTCTATGGTTCGCTTAGCCTCGCTTTTGGTGGTGGTGGCCGGCCGACGGACAACACAGAGAGAGAAACAGAGAAACTGTGAGATATAGAAAGCCAATAGATAGAGGCTGATACAGGCTAATGCTAGGCGTTGTCTGCCCAATTCTAATGCAACATCCGTGATCAGACTATGAACTAAAGCAGAGATGTAGCTTCTGATTTGCGCAAGTGTGTCTTATATCTCGCTACATATCGTGCATTATCATCTATAATAAAATTCACTTGTATTCTACTGGAATCTATGCATATATATTATATATATATATATATATATATATATATATGGTGTGTGCAAAAGTTCTAGCTGCTTCTGCATTCGTCCTTTTTCCATGTTTGTAGGCCGCCAAGCATGGTTAGCATGGGGAGGTGATTGTTTATTAATGGAACAGACGTTGGTTGTATTCGACTACAGTTTGTTGAGGTATGCTATCTGTTGAACCTGGTAGTATTTTGTGACACAAGTTCTGAAAAGCTGCCCAACTTTTAGGGTTCATTGGAATGTCGCACCCGTCTGCAACTTATTGGCAACAAATTAACAAGGAGTTGTCTTTCATCAGGATAACACACATATACGTGGGATCTAGTAACTAAAGCTAACCACCCGGGCTGCATATATATATATATATATATATGTATATACGCTATTATTGTCTAAAGCGGAAACACGAATTGCAACACGCGGGTTTGTTTAATTATTTTAGTCCCTCCCTCAATGGCATCGTACCAAGAATCTACAGTTGTAGTTTTTAGCAGTAGACTTCGGAGTTGATTGTCTGGTTCCTTCAGAAGTTTAAAGTGAACGATGCTCGTGATATCATACCAATAACGCATTATATAGGTATTTAAGTGGAAGCTTTGCTTGGATTGAGTCTGGAAACGGCCTGATTCCTAGGGCGACTGGCGGTGGCGAATAATAAGAAAAGTGTAGACGCGCATGCATTCCGAGTTGGCGTTACTCAATTGGTAAGGAATCTACTTACAGAGCTTAAACGTTTTTACCAGATTTTCGAGTGTTCTGACAATGGTTGTCTGATCAGCTTTAACATCTTCCCCGAGTTCTTGAGTGGTAACCGTTAACTTGTGTTGTACGTTTACGCGCAAAACGTTGTCTTATATAATAGCAACAAGTTGGTGTATTGTCCAGGTGAAAATGTCTATCATAGAACTTGGCAGAGCATTTTCAGAAGAATTGTTTGTTGATTAAGTCACCCCCGAAGATAATGGAGACGTCACCATACGCTACATCAGCGTTGGAATCTTTTCAAAGCTTGTGAAACACTGTGAAATTGCACTTTTGCATTCAACATTTTCCGCTTTTATATAAAGCAACTAAGCTTTTGGGGTCAAAGCGGAGCTTACCGGCTTATGCAGTAATCATTGCTCTATACATTTCGCAAACGTCCCTATCTCTACAGTCTGCCTTCCTGCCCGTCGTGTTCTTGATCGTTAATGCAATTTGCCGCCCGGCTCCTGTGGTTTTTTGAGCCCCAAAATGAGGTTTCCATTCTGCTTTTTGTAAGCATTTAGTGAGCCCTTTTGTTCCACCTTTCTCATCATATTTACCTATACCTGCGAGGCTGCCAGTTGTCGCTCTAGCCTTGCTTGGGACTTTTGATGCACAAAATCTCACTGGCATATTTAAGGGTGGATCTAGACCCCCCCCACAAGCGTATTACTCACGAAGAAAAAAGTGCTTTTTGGCGTAGGTCCAATGCTTCCCGCGGCAATACTCAGTTGATTGTCCTTGCTGACAGACGCATGCGCATCGCTAGAAGCCGCGCTGCCGGTGCCGAAGTTCGCCCGCGCCTAATAACTGGGCCAAAGGGTCAACAAGGGAAACCTGAGATCGTCGTAACAACAACGGTAGACTTTTTTAACGCTCTGACAACCACATCTAGACGCTCGTAATGGGCTAAGTTGCCTGTGGCACGATATCGTCTAAATGCATCTATCGTCATCGCGTTCTCGTGCTGGAATTATATAGGCTTTCTCCAGCAGAGGTATGTAGCAGCAGGGCAATGACAACCACGTCCAAAAATTCAACCAGGACGGCCGGGGCTCGAACTAGCGATGTTTTGCCAACCGTGGTTGCCATGACAACGCCCCATTTCGAACGGTGCGTTAGCCGCCTAAGGCACCGCCACTACAAAACAAGAAAAACTTAAAAACAAAGACTGAAAAGACAGTCCGAGATACTGCAACCGGACAAAATTAGAGCGGCGTAGATAAGCGCAAACATTACCCGATTCATCAGGGCCTTCGCGCTACCTATGCTCTCCGTCAGAGGTGGTGGAACTGGCGTGACTATTTCCGGAGTTGTCTTTGTGGCGATGCGGTCATTTCCATCAAAGTCTTCACCAGGCCCACACGGCAGAACACTACGACAATGAAAGGGCTTGCTCAGTGCCAAATCCGGTGTCAATAAAGACGCACGTACAGTAATCAACAGCGTATAGTGAACAACTAGATTGCGGTAGAATAGAGAAGACCAGTCAGCGGTTCACGCATCAAAATCGTTCTCGGAGATTCGCAAACGGACTCCCACGATAATTATGAAATCCGATTTCTGAAATGTTTTTACTTTAGGGGTTTTCAGAACCTAATCTTAAAAGGGAAGCTATAAGAGAAACTTTTTAGCACTGCATGCTAGTTCGATCGGGCTCGCTGACCCTTCTAGGAGTTCCACTTTTTGAAGAGGCAGGCATTTAGCGTATGCATAAAGAAAGAGGGCATCATCTATACGTCCGCATCTGATCGGACTCCACCAGAAATATTGATGCTCTGCTGTTTTATGGATGCCATCAGAATATAGCCTATACTGAGCACATACAACGATGCTATCATGACGCCCTTGCAAGTTTTTTCGATCTAGAAACCCAAGAGAAATTGCATGCGTTCCACCCTTCTACATCGAACATAAGTTCATTTACGCTGGTCTGAAACATATGCATTTTTGAGTACAGACGAAGTACATTTATATTTTTGAGTACAAAGGCAGCGTCACTGGATGCGGCAGGGGCGATGTGCGACCATTGATCTTTAATGTGGTAACCGTCACGCAGGGTTTGACTGGTCACTTATATTCTGCAATATTCTGTAGTACGATCTCTGCAGCCATCTCGGCTCTATTATTTGCGCTATATTTAGTGTCTTTTAATCGATCCAACTCTGCACGTTCTAGAGACCTATTGACCATCTACCTTGCACTAAATGGGGGGCAGTTTTTGTGCCCAGCAGTACTGGTGAGTGTGTACGGGGCTCTGAGCGATGAGAAACCATACCGCTGAGAGAATCAGCGACCATGTTGCCATAAGGACGGGTAGAGAAACCCCAAATGTCTCGACATGTCCGCTTGTGCTGCCGTTCTAAGCGTGAAGGGTCATAACTATATGTAGGTATACGTGTCCGGCGACTAATAGATTCTCCCCTTCGTCCAACGATCATTAAAATTTAATCGATTAATATCGTGCTTAGAAGGTGTTTCATACTGGTGCTCTGCTGACTTCTCGCTGCGGTGTGCCGGCACACGCGAGGCTGTCAATTGCACATAATTTCACTGGCTAAATTACCAGTTGATGTCGAGGTCTATAAATGTGCTAGCTAGGCAGCAAAATTATTTTGTTTTGCCAAAGTCCGATGCTTCCCAAGCCCCCTGGCAATACTCGGTCAATTGCTCTTGCTGATAGACATACGCAGACCATTTGCTCTACGGACAATTTCGTAGAAGAACCCGAGGTCCTACCAGCGATGCAAGGCAAACACCCCCGGGTCCCTGAGGACCTTCGCGCTCCCCATCCCTACTTTAGAAGTGGTTGGACTGGAAAGGCTATTACCGAGGATGTCGTTGCAGCGGTGCTATTACATCGAACATGGGCCACCTACGCTGGCCACACTGGCGCCGCGACGGGACAGGCGAAACGATACAAATATGCTGACCTGCAAGAGCCCTTCCTATTTTAACCGCGGTATTTAAAATGATTGGATGGCTCGAGCTGCTATTTGTAAATTTTCAATGAATCAACTCGCGGGTTCCTTAAAACATCAGAGATAGAAACGCTTCTTATGATGACCTATGAAAGAACAGGTCCGAGCCTTATGCCTGTGCTGACAACAAAATAACTAGGGTCGTAAAATGTGGTTGAAGAATAGTTGCTATATATATGTAATTATCTACTTTTGTAATTTAAGAGTTAGATGGGTTCATTAGTGAAAGGCATTAACCCTTAGCCTGATATAGTCTCACAATGTGGTTCTTAAAGCGTATGTGTATATATATATATGGCACATTCTTAGTAAGTGCTAATTTCTGACCCAAAACTTAGACAGTCTCTCTATTACCGGAACGGCAGGCTTATTTGTGGAGTGATGCCTGCAGTATTGATTTTCGTCTAGTGTAACCGATAGCTATCACAGGCAGCTGTTGCACAGCTTTACTGATAGCCTGGGCGACTCAGCGTCGGGCCCGTGGATGAACCCAGCGAACGGCGGCGGCGGCGGTGGCGTCGCCGCCAACTTATACTCAAGGAGCGCCTCGCTGATGCACCTTCTGGAATTACAGCTTAGGAATTACGCCACGTTGATACACAAAGAAACTTAGAGCTCAGCAACTTACAGTGTGCCCTAGAGCCGCAAACAAAACTAGCAACCAGCATTGGGCGGCTTTGTAGCATCTGGCCTGTGGAGCGCCCGAGGTCACCCTGACGGCGCGGTATGCCCACGGACGGCCTGCACCCGCCGAAAGCTGTAACCAGCGTGCCGGCCTCCGGATCGTTATTAGTCGTTATTTAAGCCATCACACAAGGTCGTGCAAACGGCGCACGGCTTTTTTTACCGAGATAATCAAGCAAACTGGAACCTACTATACGCCACTGTTGAGGAGTTTGCGACTTCGGACCTGGCAATAGAGGCGAAAGCATGTCGTTTGCAATACGATGTCACGGCTCATTCTATCCTTTCTCGGGTTCTCGGGACCGACCTGGCCGTTCGTCAGGACAGAAAGCATTTTGCTAATTTGTTTCTTATTCGGACACGTACACGGCTGTATGCTACTATGCTGTTACATAACGTTTGCATTGCGTGCTAGGCAAAGAAACACGACGTATGCCTGTTGATGGTTATGCCTGTTCCCGGCATACTGTCAACGAACGAATGAACATATAACGACGCAATACAGTTCCAAAAAAGGTAGAAGCAGAAGAAATAAGGAAAACAAAAAGAAAGAAAGAGAAAAACATACGAAACAGGAAGTGTGCAGAAAATATGAGGAAGTGTGTCATTCAGGAACCTCACGTTGACTAGTTGTTTACTGTAGCGTGGCAAAAGTAGCCGTGTGTAAATAGGTGGGTGTGTTTACAAGTGCGTGTTATGCGTATATATGTATATGCGTGCGCCCTCAATAGAGGACAATGCCGATGACGGCAACGACGACGACGACAACAACGACAACGACGGGTGCCCCCAAGGTAGTCGGTGGCAGTAGTGATGGCAGGCAAATTATTACCGTAGCCCTTCTTACCCCTTAACGCTCTGCGAGTACATGGTACTGGTAAGGGCTGGCTGACGAAAGAAGAACATCGGTTGGATCAGCAGCCAGACAGCTAGCAACCTGTGTTGAGACGAATCGGCGCCGCCAGTCGCCCCCGGTGTGCGGGCACTGAACAGATCGCCGTCTGCTGGCGCCACTGAGGTGGAGTTCGCTCACCCCACACGGTGCCCTGGCTCACCTCCCCCACCCGAGGCCTTTATTATTATTAGTAATTATGTTCCGAGATCCCATAAAAGTCAACGTCGTTGTCGTCGCTGCCGACGCCTCCGACCGACCATGACCGGCAGCTAGCGATGTATCTCTTTATAACTCTAGTTCTCGTTAAAGGCGGCGCTACCACACAGTTACTACTGTTCCTTGTCCTAGCGGTTGTGATAGTAAAAGCAGTCGCCGCTCAGGCATTTTTCCTTCGGACCGACCGTCAGGCCGACCAGATGAAAAACGAAACGCAGCAGCCCGAACTGACACCCCACTGACGATTTTTCAGTGGCCGCGCAACGCACACGATCATTGGATCAGGGGTATGAGGGGCTGTGAATGGGCGTAGGGCATAATAGAATACAAAAGAATAGGAAGAGTAGGAAAACGTTACCGATAGATAGGTAAACCAGAGCAAGGAAGGAAGGGAGAGAGAGGAAGAGAGATAGAGAGAAAGGAATACGGATTAGAGAAAAGCGAAACGGTAAAAACTCGGTAGGACCTCGGCGGGTCGCCTTGAGACTGCAGACCTCACAGCGGCAACCGCGGTTATCGCTGTTGTTGTTGTTGTTATTGTTGCTGTTGTTCTTCTTGTTGTTGCTGCTGTTATTGCTGCTGTTATTGTCGTTGGTGTTGTTTCTGCTGTTGTTGACGTCGTGGTCTTCCACGATGGGTGCGGTCGTACCATAGTGGACTCTATTGATATTTAAATGGCGCAGCGTTCGTTCATCGCAGCGCTCGCTTGCCGGCTCATAGGAAGAGGCCGCCGCCTGAAAGACGGCGTTGGTTAGAAGATGAACCCAAAGAAGACGACGGACACGTCGTTGACAACGCCTCCTTTCGTAGTTGCTTCCCTACCTGACTGCCCGGTTCCCGGCTCCCGGTACACGCTTTTGTGAACCGACACGGCAACATATACGGGCTGCAGCCGGCCTCGTACTGCTTGCAACCACTAGTACTGCGACTTCTTATTTTTTTCCTATTACATCTACTAAGCCCACTACGCTGAGCAGACTATCGCGATTCGTCGAACACATAGGCACATAAACTCGTTGCATTATGCTCGAACAGAGAGCCATAAAACATGCTGGTATCCCGCGCTAGATACGTAGGGGTTTTGTGGGATACGCACCGTCATCGTCAGCATTATGATTACGATAGTATGGTTAGTCGCCAAGTACGGCGCCATCAGGTCTTGATGTTCACAACAAACGTTTAGTACGGCGAAGCCTCAAAAGGTACGCGCTGGTCTGCCTTCACTGGGGGCCGATCATCGCTCTACGAATAAGGTCTACTCTTCACGACTAATAGTAGTGCATAGACTCGCTCGTCCAATGGAGATCATAACCATTCACAGGAGGAGCACTAGACACGCAGGTTGTTTTGTTTGCACTCTGTTTTTTCTTGTTATCTTCTACGTGGAACAGTGTGGCCCTTCAAGCATGAATAGAATGAACGGAATGAATAGTCCACCTACAACCCGGCGACCATAAAAGAGACCGCTCATTGGCCACGTCATAAAGTAACTACAGGAACTCTATAAGAAAGCGTCGGCCTGAAGCTTTTACCTTTTACTCAACAGGAGTTATATAAACCTGTCGAGATATATTGAGTGGTCGTTGCTTAAAATACGAGATATTTTAAGAAACCGCCACTTAATATGTGTAATATTAAGCTGCAGTTCAACCAGTTTTAGAGCTATTAGAAGGATACTTGCAGCCTTAAAATTAAATTAGATTCCGGAGACTGCAGCGTCACGCAACTTAGTAAAGTAGTGGCACCATTATATATACTATATCTGATGGTAGATTATGCTGATATATACTATATCTGATAGTATATTATATAGTATATATTATATATATAATATACTATATCTGATAGTATATTATATAGTATATATTATATATAATATACTATATCTGATAGTATATTATATAGTATATAGTATATATATATTATATAGATAGTATATTATGATGATATATACTATATCTGATAGTAGTTCTGATATAGTATATATCATCATATATAGCACACAAGAAATTAAGGTGGTCAAAAGCATAAAAACAACCGCCAAGTGGCCATTGACTATGAATCTACTGGAACACGCGTTTCTACCAACGTACGTTTAGCACACATACTAGAGAGTCTAAATGCGTAACATATTATACAGTGGTACATCATAGTGGGCTATCGCCGCAATTTTTGCCCACCTTAAGCTGGATGTCCATTGAGTCAATTCGACAGCATCTAGGTTGCCCGTGTGAGTGCGTTGGTATGCGAGGGTGGTGAAACGAGGGTTGGTGAGTGAATGGGCATGTTTACTTCCCATCTCCCCAAGGCGACTACCGCAGTGGGGCTACTTTGACGGGGTTTGCTTGCCCCCCCGATGGCAATGGCAGATCTGAACATGGTCGTAGAGCTCCGACTGTACGACGATAATGTCCGACCGATGTCTCTACGACGTTTTATAGCTAGCGGGCCTTCGTTGGACCTAACCTCTTCTTCGTTTCCTCTCCGCTTTTTCACGATCTGCTTCGCATGAAGAAGCGACGGCGAATACGAGTAGACTGACAGGCATACACATACATACTCATATATTCTACAAAGCTGCCCTCATCGGACCGGCACCGGGACACTGCGTGCGTATAAAATCCATCACTCAGCCGATCAGTTGTCCATTGTGCCCCATCAATTCGTAGTGGCCTCTGTCGCGGCAGGATGCCTCGCCCGAGAGATGTTGATGGTCTTTGAGTTTGTTTGGCTAGTCGATGCTCGGCCACGGCCCCGTTTGGCTGTCGTAAATGATATTTCTCATATTATTACTGATGAAACGAAGGAAAAACGACCAGAGACCAGCTAACGGTAGAGGTAAACCTTCTCATAGTTACGTGTTAGTAGCAGAATGTAGTCCTAGCTGGCCGTCGAATCGTATCAGATATTTGTGCAGTACGTAGTCTCATTGAACGCGTCCTTCTTACCTTCCTTACGCATGATGTTATTTTATTTACTCTAGTTTCTTGTATTGGCCCAGTCTCAACCCAATTCTGCATTTTTTTAAATGCTTCAAAAGTCGTCAGTGCGTCGTCCAGACTTGAACGCTGGACGTTCCTAATGTTAGAACCGCCGGCGATCTCTTCCACGCCGTCCCGTCGACAACGTACGTTCCTGTACGTCATACACGCTTACACCTGTAGGAGCTATCTATGCTTTCAGCATTCGTTTGACCGATTTAATAGTAGGTTGTCACTATCTTGTTAGCAAATGCGATATTTTAAGTTTGGTTGTTAACGCCCGGATAGCGTTAAAAGTTTTTCCCGTAACAGACGTATATTTCAGATTTTGACTACTCCGCCACAGCCGCGCGCCCCAGCTGTAGAGTCAGTGGACTGTACAAGGGGCAGCCAGACATGCTGATCAACTAGTCAAGAAAGACCTCTGGAACTGGTGACGAGAAGTCACGAAATGAAGAATAAGCTCGCTTGAGTGTTAGATCAACCAGCAACAGCCCAGATAAGCAGGAAGGACGCCTGGGGCCGAGACAGAACGTTTTTTCTCGAACTACTAATCGAACGGCACGGAAGCGCCGTTCTCTCATAGGAGGGGATGCAGACATAACCCTGGGTGAGCTAACATTGTATAAAAGCCGTGCGTTGCGCATAAAGCCGTGGTTCGGCCGAAGCCCTCCGCCTAGAAGGTTTCGGCCAAACCACGTCGGTGGAGCAGTTGTGTGGCTGGCTAACCGGGAGGCAAATCGAACAGCGTGCTATTTGGAAACCCAGTTTTCCGGCCGGGCTCTATCTTCTGCGTGGCCCTTAGGATAAGGATTATGTTAGAGTTTCAAATAGCACTTTCTGGCCGAAGTACGCGAGCTTCTGGCTGGGAGCTGCAAGGGGTATGCGAAGAGTTTATTGACGGTCACGGTTTAGCAGCTCTAATAACATACAGCAATGACGCCTTATGCCAGCTGCATGCTGCTTTCAGCAGCAAATGTTTACTTTGGAATTGCGAACGTTTATTTAGGGCTTTATAGCTAGCAGCTTGTTTAAATCTGTGGACATTGTACTCTTAACGGAAACTTTCATGCGAGAACAGCTGCATTTCGATGGGATGCACTGCCGACCTTCTGCTTGGACACGGGCGTTCCCGCGTGCAGGCTACCGACAGCTTAATTGCAGCCAGATTGCGAGTATTAACGCGCGAATCAAGGCTGCTAAGACGAATCTAAGGCTTAACTTCTGACGTTTAACAAAGCCAAGCAATCACGGTGATACACACGCCAAGGTGAGAGGTACCATCTCTGAGTGTGCCAGTGCGTATTTTTGAGCTTAAGATTAGTACCATATTAAGCTACAACCTTAGCAGGGTGTGGGGACATCTTTTAGCGGCAAATTTGGGCTGCTAGAGAGATGCATCACAAGCACACAATATATGAAGCGTGTTATTCCCAACTAGAATACGCATTCTAGTTCGATTCTTGTTTTTGTCTGAGCACGTTACGCTGCAGTTGCTCATCATCACAAAATACACCAATTCAGTTGGGTGGCCGGAGACAATCAACATTGGCTTGCATCCGTTTCCCGAGTGAGTCTCAAGAGTATTTACAGCTTGCCTGATCATAACTGCGATTTCTTTTGTATTAGTCGGCGTTAAAATTGGGCGTTGCAGCCACCGAACGCATGCCGTGTATAGGACGTAAACGTTTTCCGAAAACTATCTGCAACTCTTACCGTAGGCACGCACTGCTTTGTCGTTGGAAAGGTGACCATTTGTCTCTTCTGGGCTTCTGCTCTTCCAAACCAGCTGTACTCGTATAACTTCAACGCACAGCTTTAATCTACATATAAATGTTGAGCGCTTATCGAGCCACATTTATCTGTAGCTCGACTGGAATGCATTTAAAAATTATTTTATTTCTAAATATATATATATATAGCTCGACTGGAATGCATTTGAAAATAATTTTTCTTTATGAATCGCGTAAACGTATGTGCTTGTATATGCAGTCCGGTAATTGTACAAAGATACTACTCATCTTGCAATATACAGTTTTAAGCCTTGCTATAGTGGAAGCTTCTTGTGAACGAAATTGTCGACGCGTCTTTGAACGACCACATTATTTGTATATTCCGAAGAGGTTTCTGCATATAACATGGCGGCAATGGCAAAGCAAGCTAAACCCATGGAGGCAATGGCAAATTATAATTTATATTGTTTATTATTATTATGCTTTTTTCATCGAGCATCGGTTTATAATAGCCGTAGTCATAAACACGCTAGTCGAGTGAGGTATGTCGACCTACGCACGTATCTTTTACGAGTTCGTTCGAGTTTTGCCTACTGTTCCATCGAGTTGGCTCGATAGCACTTCGACGCATTGCTGGGGGGTGACCTATTCGTGGTTGGGATGGGTTGGCCTGCCACGGCCGCCAGCATGACCGCTAGATATAATGTTGTTGGTTCTTGGCGCTTGATGCCGTCGCTAGCACCATTTGCCTCATGGCGGACCTCAATGTGTGTGTGTGTGTGTGTGGGGCAAGAGGGGGTAACTCGTAGCCAGTAGGTGACGGTGAAACGGAACGTGGTCATTTGCTTGCTTTGACGGAGACCGGGCGAAACGATGGGTCTGGGGCTCATTATCATTATTATATCGGGTTATATCGGGATACGTGAAAGGAGTCGTCGTTTTTTGCAGCACGCTAAAACTGCGTCGGCTTCGTGCTCTGGTCCGATAGTGGCTATCGGTAGCTGCACACAAGCATAACAATAACAACAACAACTGCATTAACAACGACAACATCTTCTGCAACCGCTACTGCAACCTGCTTACGTGCGCGGCCCTGGCGTCCGCATCGCTCACGGGTCACCAAGTGTCTCTACAGCTGACATATGGGGAGAGAGAAGTGGTTGTTGTTGTTGTTGCTGCTGCTGTTGTTGTTGTTCCTAATAGCGTTGTTATTGTTGTTGCGGCTGCTACCGTGTGTTGTTTAATATGTTGACATTGCTGTAGTTGACGCCTAACGTCGTTGCTGTTGTTGTTGCTGCTGATACCGTTCGCTGATACCGTTTGCTAATACCATTTGTTGTTGTTATTGCTGCTGATACCGTTTGTTGTTGTTGTTGTTGTTGTTGTTGTTGTTGGTGCTGTTGTTGTTGTTGTTGTTGTTGTTGTTGTTGTTGTTGTTGTTGTTGCTGTTGTTGTTGTTGCTGTTGCTGTTGTTGTTGAGGCCCACTGTCGTTGTTTTATTGTTCTATCTGCTGCATGGTGGTTGCATAGTTCACGCGATGGTGGTGGTGGTGGGGTGTTATCGAATGCAAAGCGGCTAAACGCTCTGGCCACCGTTGTGTTGCGATAGACGTCATACGCACGCCGCAGGTCAGATGGGCTACGGTTTGGGGTGACGGCATGACTCCGTTGGCTGATATCCGTATAGCGACTCACTCGACCTGCCAGCCACCCCGACTTTAGCGCGGAGGGGGGGGGAGAGCTTATCTGTGACCAGCTGAGGACGTTATCTGCCGACACAATCGACAAATGGCTCCCGTAACGCCAGCCAGTGGCAGAAGCGTGACATAGTGCGACCAAGGTCGCAAAGAATCGCCGCATTAAGGTCTAAATATTTGCTTCATGGGGCTGGTAGCAGACAGACCGGAGAGCAGCAGTCCTTATGCCAACTTGTAAGTTACATTTGGTAGAAACAGGTAGCAACGATGAAAAAAATACGACGAGATGAGAGAGAATAATATACTAGAAAAAAAGAAGGGCATTATTTATTATTATTTATTCAATGTTTTACTATTTCCTTACAATTGTGGAACCCAAACGTGTACCCGCCTAGGCTCACCCTCACTCCTTTTGTCCATAGAGCCTATGATAGCGGCGGCGTTTCGCCTGCACATTGCGAGCGAGAGTTGCTGACACAGAAACTCGCCCTCGCGAATTAATAGAGCATTAGTAATTGCATCCGTAGATGTGGATATCAATGAAGCAAACAAGGGATGAACCTGTTCTTATTCGAGAACTTACTCAGTCAATAAGTTGGAGCTTTAGTTCTACCTTGGTCCGCTGTTATGACTGACTAAGGAGTTCAGTTTTGACTCGCGTTTTGCTTAGAGGTGTAACAGCTCCAAATCCTTCTGCAGCTCTTCCAGGCGCAGGACTTGGTAGAACGGTCCTGTCAATTGCTGTCTGACCTGCTTAGCAGAGCACCGGTACGGCGCCAGTCATTTCTTATGTGTCCAACGTATGTTGATCGAGTCTATCTTTGAGTATATGTTGTAAACGTCAAATTCCTATTCCACCACTTCGAAGTCTAATGCGCTAATCTTAACAGAACGCGATATTGTCGTAGCAATCGAGATCAATAGGCAAAATTAAATCTAGATTGACCCCCCCCACTCACGTCACGTGAGCAGATAGACTTTATCCAACCTGCCTTGTAGCTATCTGACAGCATCCCTTTTTCTAGTCTTCTAGTTAACCGTTGGACTTAATTAGTTGATCTATAATTGGATTTGAATAGGAATTAGGCCTTTGGGCAGTTTCGAGGACAGATCGAGTCCTAGCTGATGACTTCTAAATGTTCGCCCTACATATTGATAGGATATAAACATATATATCCTGTTAGATTTTTACCGACGTCTGCTCGACCAACGATTTAACCGGCATCTGTTGGTTATGTAGTACATACCCAATCTGTTTATTGTAACTAATACATTCCCACTCTTCTTTAAGCAAACCTTGTCTTTAAAAGAAGAAGCCCGAGAACATATTACAGAATTATTTCATTCTAAAGCACTCACTCTCTTGGCAAGTTCGTAGAAAATTAGTTTTCTAGCAATTTAAATCCAATGTCGAAAAGCTCAATCTACTAACCTGTCAATACTGTCGACTTTGCAAAGGATACTCTATACTTGCAATTGTTACAAACTATTCGCGTCATTCCTCTTTAGCGGGCCCATCTAGGGAACCTGGGCTGGGCACACTCCATCGCCGGGAATTCTTGGCAAGACAGTAGGCACAGTTCTAGACCCACTTCTCTTCTAAAAGCCGGGTAACCAGCATACTACGCAATCTCTGCGAACGACACAACCATCCTTCTCAGACCCCAAAACCCAACGCCATGGCCCACATTCTAGGCACATTTAGACTCTCTTTTATTATTACGAAGACAGGGAGCATTTAGAATATTTTGTTGGTCTATATGATGGTTTCTCATCGCAACTTTCACTTAAGGCCTTATTTGCATCCGACCGGATCCTATTGACAGATGCATAACATCGTTTAGCTGCTTCGTTTATCAAAGTCATATAGTTTAGAAGTAGCTCTCGTTTGACGAGACCTACTTCTAAACTATGTGACCTTGTTGTGGCTATTCTGACTATTTTCGATAATAAATGTTCAAGTAAGATAAGTCTGAGTACTAAGGCACAACATTGCTTTAGACGCTAACCCATCGACGTAACTTTTCCTCTGTCTCGCTGCCTGTTACACATCACGTATTAGGGTCCAGACCTACAATAATGCTAAACTCATAATAACTTGTGGATTCATTCTATAAGGCGTCAATTGCAAACGCCGGCACCATGACAAGGTTTTGCCTCGAGTACATTTTTTGTCAAAACGGTCAACCCGTTTGCAAAAAAAAAGAAAAACAGATGAACTTTGCATGTCTACCCGTATCGTCATGCCGATATTGCTAACTGTTGCAGAATACCTCAACCAGGCATAGCCCACCTGTTTCAAAAGTTACGGTCGTCGTCCATCTTATGAAAGTATCCGCATATGTACGCACATATGTCTACACGTATACACGCTGCTTGTGTGCTATGTATGAACTGTGTACGTTATGTATAGCCTAAGTAAGATAGGGATTTGCTACGTGTGACTTATAGAAGCAGGTGTAACCCATCTATTTCGAAAGATCATGGGCGTGCATCTCTTAACGTCTCTAGGTATACATGCATGTGTATGTACGTGCGACAATGTATACACGCCATGTGTTTGTGCAAACAAATTCGTTTATATAAGCTGAATGATCTACATACGCCATGTATAATAAATAGGTCGATGGACTATGTATAAATAAAGACAGAGACAAGAACTCAATGCGTGAATAGATTGTAGTACGACACGACGTTACACGTGGAGACACATGGAGTAGTACACTTAAAAGTAAAATACGCCCGCAAATGAATACTGTTCGCTAATGAACAGTCTCCCACTGCTGTTGCAACTGGTGTTCGCTGCCGCGTCGCTGCTTCTATTGTAGCCGCGGTAGCATTGCTGTTGTTGTTTTTATTAATTAATGCTGTTATTAATTACCATAGGTGGTAGTATTACTCGCAGCAGTAGCCAGCGAACGTTGCCGCGGGCGGCATCCAAACATGTTCTGAGGAATTTTCGCTCAGATTCTTTAAATGACAGCCTAGCAGTGGGTACTGACGGGCGGTGACGTTTTTGCAAACGGTCTGATTTTCCTGCTTACTGCAATTGCAACAGTCGCCCTTTGGGACACTGGCTGTGTCGACGGTAAACAAGAGCACAGAGAATGAGTGAGAGCAAATTAATAGTGGAAACTCCACTCAGCGCGATTTCCGCGAGCTCATCGCAGGGATTGAGTACTTACGGTTGCATCTGTACTGCTGACTTTGTGTACAGAGCCATTCAAGCCTTGATGTAATGTAGCTAAAAAAATCATGAACACGTTTTGGAGGAGAAGCAAATAGCGTTCGTATCGGCGTCCAATGCAAAACACGTTTGTACTTGTATAGAGGTAATACTGAACAAGGGAATAATCTAAAAATTATGAGCAACAGAGAAAGTAAAGTAGCGACAGATGGAATCGCCTTATTAAGCCTTGAAGCAAACGTTGCTAATAAATGTATTTGGTTGGATCAGCAGAACCCGAAACATGCCACAAGCAAACCTGACAGAGTAGAGCCTATATAGCCCTGCAAAGTTTAGTTAATACATTTAGCTAAGCTGTCGTACCGTATGAGTTGTTGAAGCGTATTGTCAATGAGGCCGTGTCGGCTGACGAGGCCGACCAATAAGTGTTCATAGCTTATTTGCATTTTGCATATAGCTATGTAATAAATACAGCTCATTTATTGCTAGCAGACAAAGATCTTCTGTCTCGATCAGCCTTGACGTTCGTCGACCGCTCATTCTAAGCTGGTAGACTAAGGAATATATCGGTTGGAGTAGCTCAGGGCAGTATACTCGTATGTGGTCCACTTCTCTTGAACAGCTTTACTAACGACATATTTAGCGTAACAAAACGTGCAAAATTGACATTGTTTGCCGACGATACCGCTGCCCTATTCGTTGGGAATTCTCTAGCTGGGGTGGAGGCTATGGTTCGCGAGAACCTTCAGGGGTTATCATCATGGTTCAGAAGTAAAGGTCTCTATACGAATAGGAGGAAAATAGGTAAAATGCAATTTCTTTCATCACGGGGTTCCGTTACGATCAATCCCCTTCGATTCCAGTGCGACGGCATAGCCTTTTTGCTTTGAAAGGAAACGAAGTTTCTAGACGTTACGCTGTACGGGAAACTAATATTTGAAGCCCATGTCTCACGTCTCTCACTCTTGAAATTAAGCGTATACTTCTTGGAGTGCGCCCAAACCCATACGGTTTGGCGACATCGGCAACACCCATATCTACAAGGGGTAACACATCTAACTTGCCTACTCTGTTACACGCCAACCCCAATCAGTCAAAACTATCAATCAAAAACATTGGAGTCTCCTGCTGGAACAAAGTACCGGCTTCCGTCAAGCAGACAATGTCTCTGCTCAAATTCAAATGCGGTCTCCGAGAGCAGAGGGCCCTGAACAAGCTATGTGCTTAATAGAGCTTGAAACTAACGTATGCAATTATCGTATAAGATTCAAAAATGAAATTTAAATTCAAATGTGCTATTTGGATACTATATATACATATAGTATGCGGTAGGCGTGCAACTGGTTAGCTTAGGTAAATTGTGGTAAAGCGGACGCTCTATCTATTTCTGAACATTCTGTACGTAAATTCGCAACTCAAATCGGCTTAAGAGCGTACACGCAGATGATATTATAATCTACAGAAAATTGCAATATAAGACCAACCGAAGCGGATTGCAACAAGTCGTCGACATGTTTTACCAGTCACTTGACCGAAAGCTGATATGTCGACATCCGCAACAATAATAAACAACCAAAACAACCAACTAAAACCAGATAAATATAGTGTAATACCAAATGCTTCGAATTGAAAAGATACGTAAAGGCCAATTCTAGCTAGCGGGGATAGGCGAGCGGGCGATTTCCTCAGACATCGCTTGTCGCTAGTTGTGCAACGGGGCAACGCGGCCTCGGTCCGGGGAATACTCCAGAGATGGCTGGTCCCTACACTGGACCCCTTGTAAAGGTGCACACGTTTGCAGGCACTCAATTGCTATGTATGCCCCCACTGTTAAAAGGTACGTTATATATACGAGGGCAGATGGGCAAGTTATAGTGTTCTAAATTTTGCCGCCAGACCGAAACCACCAAGGTCCACCGGTTTGTTTTGCTTTGAAGCGCCATCTATCAGCTACACACAAACTAAATTGTATTTTGTGCGTTTATTATTTCTATTTAACTTAAATTACATTGAATTTACGTTTATTAATTACTATTTTTGTTCACTAAAGTTTAATCATTATTATTTTTGTTCACTAAAGTGAAGAAAAGAAGGCTCGTCGATTAAGGAGCCGAAATGGATGAGCAACGATTCTGCATCAAGTTATATGTTAAAAACCAAATTATATGCTCTAAATGGTGGACCTGTTACGAACTGCTCGTAGTGATCAAGCAGTGTCCCGAAGCATTGTGTATACGTGATACTGTCGATTTTAAGGCGAACGTGGCGAGACCGAATATGGCTCCCATACGATAAACCATTTGACATCAATAACAAAAGAAAACGTTGAGAAAGTTTTTGATACCGTACTCATGAATCGCCGAATTACTATTAGGGAGATAGATAGCTGAGCAATTGGAGATATCATACGGGTCAGTTGTAACACTTTTGACCGATATTTTTAGCGTCGCAAGAAAACACTTCGCTGGTAGCGAGGTTCGTTCCAAAAATATTGAATCTCCAGCGAGCGAAGTCTTATCCGGAAATGTCTGAATTGAACCTTCAGGCGGTAGCAGGAAATCCTGGATTGCTTCAAAGAGTGATGACAGGAGACAAGTCATAGGTATATCGTTAAGACAACGACACCAAAACCCAGTCTTTAAAGAAGTGCTTTTAAGGATAGAGTCAATCAAAGAAATTCTGGCAAAGTAGATCAACACCACGGTTCTGGTGACTGGTTTTTTTTCGACTACACGGATTGTAGGATAGAAGCGGCCGTTAAGCAGCGCAGGCATAGACAGCGTCGACTAGCGGCAATGGTAAAGCAAGCTAAATACATGGCGCCCAATAAAAGCTGCCGCCATTCCAGTAACGAAGACGCGAGAAGTCGTTGGGTGGGCAATCTGTGATATTTAAGGTGGCATGAGACGAAATTAATTAGTTGTTGTTGGGGAACTCGTAACTGTAGCCGTCTCGTTGTGGAAGTGGTGGACACTAGAATCATGTTCCACACATTTTTTGCAACCTAGTTCTACAGTCGATAAGTAATACTAACGCGAAGGTTGCGGAATTTAAGAAGATTGCGCGGGAACGAACAGCGCACTGGCGCACACATCGTGACTAATTTGATGAAAAATTCGATTTGCACATTTCCGCAAACCTCCTACTCGCAGGACTTGGCTCCGTGCGACTTTTTTTCTTTTTCACGAATGAAAAAATATTGAAGGAGCAACTATTCGAGTTTACAGATAACATACGAATGACGCGTCATTTAAGAATGTTTCGAGGAGTTGGCAAGAAAGTGGCACAAGGGCATAGGTGCACTGCAACGGGCGGAAGCTATTCTAAAGGGAACAAAAGCGCCTTGAAAGATCAAATATAGATTTTTTTTTCAAATGTGTATCAGAGTTTTTTGTATTTGCTTCATATATATATATATATATATATATATATATATATATATATATATATATATATATATATATATATATGTACATATATATTTATATATATATATATATATTTATATATATATATATATATATATATATATATATATATAAACCTCGCAGATTCGGATCCATCACTATCTCTATGAGTGGTGTATGGGACTCCGAATCTGCGAGGACGCTCTTGGGGCTCGGCGTCTTGAAGAGGAATCTTATGGATCTCACCGTTTTAACTTTGCAAGGAACCTTGAGGATATATCGCTCGCACCGGGTCCATAAGAGCGGGGGCTACCATCAAGCAAGGACACGGACAACTGACTCTTAACTTCACGTGACACCTTTTTACCACCATTTTTATTAAGGCGAGCACTGCCGAGTGTGCAAACGTATTGTAAATGATTAATAAATCATCACAATGTTTTCTATATATATATACATACATATACATACGTATATATATATGTATATATATATATATATATATATATACATATACATACGTATATATATATATACATACATATATATATATATATATACATATACATACGTATATATATATACATACATATATATATATATATATATATATATATATATATATATATATATATATATATATATATAGATACATATACATACGTATATATATATACATACATATACATATACATACGTATACACACAGCTGCGCTTTGTGGAACAATGTTGAACTGCGCATCAAGTTGATGATAGGGGAGAACGTCTGGAGGCTGGTTGGTATCCGAATATCGCTCTGCTCGAGTCAGCAGCTTGCGTCTATGAGGGGCGTTGTCGGCCAACCGGCTGGCCGGCTGGTTGGTTGGTTGGTTGGACGTTTCAGTCAGTAGTAGGTAGATCAACAGCGGGGCAGTCGCGACGAGCGACTTACCGATAACAGTAGAAGGCTGCTGTCTTGCATCCGATAGCGTGTCGTGCCACGGTTGGTCGGTCTTCGGAGATGCTTTCGCCAATGCTGACGTCAACGCCAGTAGCTGCTCTGCTGCAGGTGCTCTACTTTGACGCCGATGCCTGGCGCGAATCTAAAAAGGGTGGTGGGGAGGGAGCGGAAAGGGGGGGGGGGCGGGGGGTAAAGGAGGCGCAAAGCGGAAGAGAGGGAGGCCTACAAGAACGTACGATGTACTCTCCGTACACCTTGTGGCCCTCACGCTTGGTTGGGTCGGCCCTCTGTTCTTTCTTCGTTCGTTGTACACTCATTTTCAGCCGCTGGTTTTCCTTCGTCCCGGACGCTATCATCAGGCGCTGTCACCCGATTCGCTCACTATCTCTCTGTAGTGGCCCACTTAGTTCCTCATATCACGCCGCCAGCTTCTCTCGATCGGAAAGCTCTCTTTTTTGCCTCTCTCTCTCTTTCTCCTTCTCTCGATGTTTCTCCCTGCTTTTTGACGAGCTCACAAACACACATACATGCATGTCCTCACACACACAAATACAGTCCAGACCTGTGTAGTCATGCGACGTCTTCGACGAGCGAACACTTTGTTGGGCTCGTTTACGTTGTGCTGTGTTCGTGGGCGGGCTCGACTTTTGCTCGCTTCGGTTCGTTTCGACCTCAGGGGTTGTTCTCTTCGCCTCAAGTTGTGCCAGCCTCGACGGGCTCAAAGGGAGCACTAGCGTACTCTGCTAGTTGCTGCTGCCGCTCGCTATAGCTGCTGCTTGAAGAGGAGAACGATGGTAAAGACGATAAGGGATGGCGACCAAGGCAATCTGCCATGAAAGAACTGGGCTACTTCTATATATATATACACTACTATTACTCATGCTATAACTACCGCCACTACTATTACCTCTACTATCAGGCGAACTCTATCACTCTACCGCTACTACATCTGCTAGTGCCGATTCTGCTGTTCCCGTGTCTCGAACCACCCACCGTCGCTTGGACGGCCGAATCCTGCCATCAAGACACACAGACGCAAGCATCAGCTCACCATCCGGCTAGCCATCCAGGAGCAACACATATTTTATTGACAATTCGATCGAGAAACGTTTAGCGATATCCCACCCATTGCCCCCCCCCCCGCGTTACCCCCCTTTTACCCCCGATAGGCGCGGACGTTTCGTGCCTTTGCAGCCCCAGTCACCTCTTCAGCCGCCTTCATTCCACAGCTGGAGTGCGCTACTCGGTACAACAGCGCCGGTAGCAGAACACCGATAGCATCGGCATCCTTTTTCCTCGGAGTTTAGTATGTACATACGTACACACTACTACGAGAGCCAGCTTCAACTCGGCGACATGCGCCAGTCATCTTCTATTACCGCCGCTGGCCCTACTGCCATTCCTGCTGCCGCTGCGCAAGTTCTGTTTTGGCTTCCGACGCTTAGCGTCGTCATCTCGATGTTTGACTTATTGAAAACGATGTCAGCTCTGAAGAGGCGGGGGCTGAAAAAGATGAAGGAACGTGTGCGAACGAACTTTCACTACTGGCACTTCATCTTCGAATACTACCACTCTAGTACAGGTTCATGTTTTTTTTTTCGTAGAAAGGACTAACTGCAAAATGCGGTTTACACACACGGACCTCACTGTTCGTGTGGGACTCGTCTGTAAGTGTGGGCCGGTAGTGTGGGGCTTCAAATCCCTACGAATCAGTTGTCTCTCCATCGCTCACTACCACTATTATCACTGGTACCTTTTGTTTCATATTTCCCTTACTTGTTCTTCTACAACTACCATGACAATTTCCCAAAAACCGACAATAGGGGAAATCGTTACAAGAGTGGCCAACGGTGAAAATTCAACCGTCGACTTGTCACGGGTTTAGTCGCTCCTTCTTCTTCTCATGATAGTTCCCGTTATACTGTTATCTCGTACCCCCTCTTTCTCTCTCCCGCATCGCACCCTCTTCTTTTTTCTGCTTCATCTTCATTTTTTTCTATTCCCCTATTTTTGTTCTTATTTCCTTGTTCCGCGCTCCCTTTTGGGGCTTGGGTGTCTCAGACCTTTTCGAGGAGTTCATTCGCATTCGAGCCTCGGTGAGTTAAATTGGAAGAACAACGGCAACGCCAGCAGCAGCAGCAGCAGCAGAAGTAACAGCGCAGTACCGCCTTTGACCGTTCAATGGGCTCGTTGTTATGTGCTGAGCGCTGTCGACGCTTTCGCCGGCGCTTTCGGCTTCGGCCGGGCACCGGCCGGGTTACGCCGGCGATTTGATCGGAATGGCCTCGTGAGACGTCGTGCCCGGCTCGCGACACAACACGAACACGTCGGGCATCCGACGACGTAACGAAATTCTCGCTCGAGCCGCGGCTTCTGCTTTTTTTTGTTGCTTACTAGCTACAGTTAGCTGGCTAGTAGCTGCTCACTTTTTCGCGAGATCTTGTCGAGTGAGTCGAAGAAGAATGAGGTCTGTAAGCGAACGCGGGCGGGCGTGCGCGCGTGATGTGGCACAACTGCTGACTGCAAACGGAAAGCCTCGAGCAAGCAAAAACAGCACCACAGAAGAATCAGCGACGCACTACCAGACAGTGCCAACAGAGCCTAGCAGAGTAGCAGGGGGGGGGACGACGACGCACTAGAAGCGGAAATGCCACCGGAAATCCGACGACACTTGTCTTTGCGGATGTTCCGGCGCTCCCGCTGCCGGCGTGAACGCCAGCCAAGCGGATATTTGAAAAAACGCCGCGCCGCCGCCGCTTTTCGTTTTTAGAAATGCTCTCCTCTCTAGCAAAAGAGAAAGAGGCCCGGCGGCCCGTTCGTCGTTTTGCTCGAGACCAAATCGGAGAGGGGGGAGGTTCTCTCGCTTAAATTTAAATGCGCAATTCTCGAATCTGACTGGACGCGGAGGTGAACCTCCGAGCTCGATTTGCCTCGCATGGTGACAAGCGTATGACGTGATGATCGCCGCGAGACTATATAACTCGACAGTGTATAAGTGTCAGACTGTCGCAGTGCTCGAAGAAGCTGGAGCACCAGCCGAATCGCGTAGGCCAGGCCGTCTTTTTTTCTAGGATAACTTAAAGCGTAGCTTTCTCCGCCGGTATGTCTGTCTGTCTCTCGAATGCCCTCTCTTTCCGCTTTTCTGTCCGGATTTCAAGTACAATGCCTGTGTAGCTAATTAATCCATTGTAATTTCCGGCAGACAACAGAGCGACCAGGAAGAAGGACATTCGGAGCGTGAGTAAGCGGACGGCTTCTAAACAGCTATCGAGCATTGGAGATCAGCAGTTGTACATGGCAGGCAATTGTCCGGGACAAGCGCAGGACGTCCGGGACAAGCGCAGGCATCTACTGAAGGTCATTGGGGATCTTAGGAATCACTAGCATTTAGCCCACGGGCTAAAAGAGAGTCTTCGATAAAAAAATGTCTCATGTAGAAGTGGCATTAGGTTTAGTACAAGGCGGATTCAATACCTAGATGAGGGAAAAGTGTTTCAGGGACCTAGAGTCATCACCGTGTGGTGGACATGTAATAAATGTGCAATACGTCAGCTTAGATGTGTAGGGCTGCTAGATAAACTTTGATAAACTGAATTATGCAAAACGGCATGTGATAACAAAACGTTTTTAGTACTAAGGCTGCAGTTAGGTCGACACCAATAATAAAATGTTGGCGCCGCGAATGGCCAAAGAGGCACAAACTAACTCTAAGACGCATTGTAAAATATTTGGTTAATCCCCCACAACTATTTTATCTATTTGATAGTGCCAACTTGGTACCTGGACTGTGCATACGACTGTTATAGAGTGAAGTGACTTCGTGGAATCAGTCGTTTCGGCCAGTGAAGGCCAGGAAAGTCTAGCAGGAGAGCCTACTTACTCAAACGTGAGATGAGTTGCCAAATCAGTCTCAGCACAACAAGATGACAGCCTGACCCGGAAACGTTAAATGTTATTTTTTATTGCACAAAGCTTGCACGCAGGCCTGGGTAATACTCCGAGTTTATTGTTTTATGGGATAATTTGATAAAGTACGTCTCTAGTGTATTCGGAGCAAGTGCCTCGTAGTTTCGTAAAGACCAACCCGACCGATATGTGGTCGGAATCCGCAATGAACACCCTTTTCATCATTTTGACGTCCTCCCTGTCTACATACGTCAAAGTGAATTACCCCAGGCGATCAACATGTCAAAACGAGTGGCCGTGCCATGGCTTGGGCAGCAACCCTTAGAACTCTTCTTTTGCTACGTGGCACAGGCGGCGTCCGTGGTCCGTGTCAACTATTTTCGTTAAACGTGACACAAAGTAGGCTTTTTTTTTATAGGACTACCTGGGAAATGCGGTACGCACACGCGGACACCACTGCAGGAAACTCGTATGCAAGTGTGGGGCTCCAACCCACTAAAAACCAGTCATGTCCTAATCCCCCAATCGATCGGGAACTGCATAAGCATACCTTCAAACGATCGAAAGGGGAGAGTAGTTTAAGCATTTAGCTATCCCGGGATGCCCCCCGCGGGATGATGTCGTGCAGTAACGGTTTTTCTTCTCCTTGGCGCGCAGAATGTTTTCCATAATGCAATAAATGCTCGTCCAGTCGCCGCGTGACTTAATCATAAGCTGTATGGTCGTTCACACAAAGTGGGACTTTTTTTTTTTTATAGGACTAACTGGGAAATCCGGTACGCACACACGGACACCACCGCAGGAAACTCGTCTGCAAGTGTGGGCCGGTAGTGTGGGGCTCCAACCCACTAAAAACCAGTCATGTCCTAATCCCCCAATCGATCGGGAACTGCATAAGCATAACTTCAAACGATCGAAGGGGAGAGTAGTTTAAGCATTTAGCTATCCCGGGATGCCCCGCGGGATGATGTCGTACAGTAACGGTTTTTCTTCTCCTTGGCGCGCATGATGTTTTCCATAATGCTTGCAATGCTAGTCCAGTCGTCGCGTGACTTAATCATAAGCTGTATGATCGTTCCAAGGGTGCCGTCTTCAGCCCTAGGTAGACCCGCACGCTGAGCGGCCCATTCCGGGCACCACAAAATTGTATGTTCAGGCGTATCCTCTGGTTCGCTTTGGCAGTACTTGCAGACAGGAGATGTGGTTTTCCCAATTCTGAACAAGTATGACTGGAAATCACCGTGTCCTGTAACGACCTGAGTGATGTAGAACGTCAACTCGCCACCTGGCCGGTACATCCAGGCCCTGATATCCGGGATCAGAGTCCTTACCCGGTACCCGGGCGCTCCGTCCTGAATGGAATCCCATTCGACCTGCCAAATGTCAAGTGTGATATTCCTTTCCTCCGCCTTTTCCTTTTTCGGGTCTTCCCATAAGCGGCGTCGTTCATTTGCTTTTAGGTCCCAGGGGACTGTGCTAGCCAGAACAAGAATGGCCGCTGTGCTGACTGTTCTATAGGCCATCGTGATACGCAGAGCAGCCACTCTTTGGGCTTTGCGCAGCGTTGCCCTATTGTTGGCTGTAGACAGTGTGGTTGACGGCCACACCGGAGCTGCAAATAAAACTATGGACTCAGCTACCGACATAATAAGGCGTCTTCTTGACTCCCGTGGGCCATAGTTGTTTGGCATCAGCCGGGCTATCTTGTGTGAGACCTTAGTAGCCTTTTCTGCTGCAAGACGTATGTGAGGTGTGCCCCGTAGTCCCCTGTCTAGGTGCATTCCAAGATAGCGGGCGGTGTTGACAATCTTGATCTCCTGGTCGTCTAGGATTAGTTTCAAGGAGGTGCACTTCCTTGGCCCGATTAGGAGGATGCCCTCGCTTTTATTCGGCGCCAGTGTCAGGCCAACCCCCTTCATCCAGCCAGCGATCTCAGCCAGGGCGTCATTAGCTCTCAGTTCTAGTTGCTGGGGTGAACGGGCCTGGACCACAACTGCGAGGTCGTCCGCATATGCCAGCAGTTCAGTGTCCTCTGGAAGGTCGTCTAAACGTAAGACGTCATCGTACGCCAGGTTCCATAGAAGGGGTCCTAGGATCGAGCCCTGGGGAACCCCGGCCGTCATGTCGAACTCGAAACCCTCACTGACTATGCGCCTCTCGCTCAGGTAGGACGAGATTGCTAGGCGCAGGTAGGGCGGGACTCCCTTCTTGAGTAGTGTGTCCAAGATTACCTTCCAGGGCAGGCTGTTGAATGCGTTTTTAACGTCCAGCAAAACAACCAGTAGCAAGCCTCTAGTACGAGGCGGGGACTGGCGCAGGGCTTCCGCCTTAGTAACCACCTGCTCTATCGCTGATAGGACTGATCGGCCCTTCCGGAATCCGTATTGTGTTGGCGAGAGAAGGCCGTGCTCTTCTGCAAAGCACCGCACGCGGGACTCTAATATTGATTCTATGCCTTTGGCTAGCGTGCTGACCAGGCAGATTGGCCTATAGGAGTCAATCCCTTTCGGGATGAGTACCAGATCCGCTTTCTTCCAGGCCATGGGGAAGGAGCCGCTGCGGAGTATTTGGGTGGCTACAGTGGCCACTACGTCAGGAAATTCTTTAAAGAGTACTTTCGTGGCCGAGACCGGAATGCCATCTGGGCCTGGTGCCTTACCGGCCTTCAATCTTTCCCCCGCAGCGAGTACCTCTGCCGGGGTCACCTCTGGGACGTAATCCTCGGCCGTTACTACTTCATACAATAACCGGTCGAATGAAGGATGTTGAGGGAAAAGCTTGTTAATTACTCGGACACGTTCATCAGGGGAAAGATTTGCCTTTTTTCTGATTCCTGGTACGCCACGTATCAGCTTGTAGGGCCGGCCCCATGGGTCCTCCTCTAGCTCAGATAAGAACTTCCTCCAGCAGCGATATTTGCTCTCCATTATAGCTTTGCGTAGACAAGCCCTGAGGCGCTTAAAATCACAATAAAGGTGTACGACACAAGCCTCATCTATGTTGCTGCGCCTTGCCCTGGTGGCTTTTCTTCTGGCCCAGATGCAGCGTCTACGGGCCAACGCAATTTCCTCGTTCCACCAGTATTTTGGTAAGACTAACCGGTAGCGCATAGAGTGTCCGCGGTCTTTGAACGGCTCGCTACAGACCTCTTGCAGAATTTTTTGCAAGTCCTGGGCGCACTGGGGTTTCCCTCTTGAGTCTAAAATCTTTGTCAGCTTGGCCCGGAGCGTTTTGTTATCTTGCGTCTTCCACTTCGGTGTCCTTGTTAAAAACGGAGAGGGTGTTAAAGTGGTTGTTTTACTGACGTCATATTCTATACAGTAGTGGTCGCTAAGATTTTCTTCGTCAAGCAGTACGGTCCAGTTTAAAATTTTAAAAGCATGCTCGCGTTTGCAGATTGTCAGGTCTATGTGCGATTCCATTCCCCGGCGGTGGAAGGTAGGATTCGAGCCCTTGTTCAGGACAACCATGTCCCCCGCCGCTAGCCATTCTAGCAGCACTGTACCTCTTACAGCACTGTACCTACACAAAGTGGGCCTAGAAAATGAGTACTATAAAGCACAGATCATCGTAAGAGGTTTCGCCCGAATGTACCAGTTGCTAGAATGTTTCTTTTCTGAAAGACACACGCAAGTATTTGTAACATAAGGTAGCTTAGTCAGAACACAATTGGTAACCACAAGTACCTAACAGGTCAAAAAAGACAAGCAAAAGAGAGCGCTTAAGTGTGCGCACTTTGCTTTTCGCCCGTTTTGACTTGGACCTATGCTTAGACCATTTGGAGATTTAATGTACAACTGTTTTTTTTGCGGGAACCTAAGCAATACAGCTGTTCTGGTTTGAGGCTTTGTCCAGACTTTGCAGCAAGATACCAACAAAGAAGTACAGTATTTTTTGATCAGATAAATGAAAAATTGTTTAGGTAAAACAGTACTTTCATTTTGACCACACCGAGTAAGAAATTAAACCCTTTATAAATATCGATTTTTTTCAAACATGGATTCGAAGGATGACTAACTACACTTGGTGAAAGGTATTTAGATTTTTAAAAAAAGCCTTACCTTGTGTCTTTGATCTAGGGCAACAGAGACCCATTTCGAAGCGACCTTTCTAAGACATGTCTATTTTAGTTAATATTAATAGCAAACATCAACTTGAAAAGGTATTTTCGAAAGATAGTCTTACGGATGATTGTTGACCGAATCATAGAGCCGTTAAATATCCGCTCGAACAGACAGGATCGATTGCCCTTTACTCGGTTTTTATTTTGCCTCTAGTTTAAATAAGATCAAATAAGATCAGTTGTTGCGTTAGAATGCATTGCGACAAAGTAAACAAACACGGTTGTATGGTAGTTGTATGTATGCATGTATATATACAGCCGTGGCCGTGGTCATATAGCCCAATCCGAAGTGGTATAGCGATGCATCCAATATATCTACCTAGAGTCCAAACGGTTTCCAAAGTCATATGACAAGAAATTTACTTGATAGCAAACGAACGAGCAAACGACAGAGACAAAGATTCCGAGCAAGTGCAAAAGCGGAAACCGTTTCTGGATTTCGGTAGATCCTTCGCGGGGATTTGTCCGTCAATACCATGCATGCCTACAAACGGACATGTCGAGACAGATTGAGAGACGGACAAAAAGAACACAACTGACTGAGACGAAATACCCTTACCAATACGGTCGGAACAGGCGCAAGTCGTGGCACGGTAACTAGCTGAACGCAAGTTACCCTGTACACACTCATGCCCATCACCTACGGGCCTAGCATGTCCATGACAACGCACAAGTCGGACACAACGCCGACTGTGACGAGAAGGCAAACAACAACAACAACAACACCGACAACAACAGCAACAACAACAACAACAACAGCAACAACAGCAACAACAACAACAACAACAACAACAACAACAACAACAGCAACAACAACAACCACAACAACAACAACAACAACAACAACAACAACAACAACAACGACAACAACAACAAGAACAACAACGACAACCACAACAACGACAACGACAACAACAACCACCACGACAACGACAATCAAAGACATAGCCTCAGACGTGTCCTCAGTACCCAGATCGGTGTGCCGGTAAAGGGAAGCCATCCCCCCCCCCTCCTTCGCTGCTGTGCGTGCCAATGTGATAGTGGACCAATGCACAGAGCCTGCGGCACATATCGTAACGCACACGTTCGCGTAGATCCGTAGCCGCGTTCTTAGCCCGCCCTGTACGGCACGACGCGTAAATCATGTTAGCCCCGATTGTGGTGTCCTTCGGCCGAGACCAGGCCCCACAGCAGGGCCACACCGGTGGTGGAGTTCGCCTATTACTGCCGATGAAGAGAGGAGAACGACGGCATAGCGTAACGGTGGTGGTGGTGGTGGTGGTGGTGGTGGTGGCAACTACCAATGGTCATCGCCAAAGCCGGTAGCAGCTGAAGTGCGAGCGGGTTGGGAAACAGATCTTGGATAAGTTATGCCGCATAGAAATGACTCTATGGCGGCGGCAGCAGCAGCAGCAGCAATCGCAACTGGACCGAGCTTGTCGATTGCGGCCCGTCAGATAGGCTACTGCGAGGGCTGATAGACGGACGGCGACTGTGTAGGTAAGAGCAGGAGGGGAGAAAGCAGAAGGGAAAGTTGCATGCCATGGATACGATACAATGCACAGATATACGATAGAAAGCGCCTAAGCGAAAGGCAGGGATAGGGAGAGAGATAGATAGATACATGGATAGATAGAGAAAGAGATGGACAGCAGAGAGAAGAGCGCGTTCGCGCGATAACGCAAGGAACCGGAGCGCGCCAGGAGCATTCCTAATGGCACTGCTGGCCGACAGAAGATATTCGCCTATGATGTCTAATAAAAATGTATCTGTCACTCCCTCGGGAGCAATAAGACAATTTGGTCGTCCCGCCAAACTCCACCTTGGTCGCAGCGGCAGCACATCCCCAGAATGTCGTTCGGAGATGCGATACGCTCGGCCAACGAAACGCACTGCACGCTGCATCTTATGATTGATGACCCACATAGATATGTATTTACATATCTATCTATATATATTTTTTTATGGAACGCATATATATATATATAGGGTGACTGGATTTTATTGTCTGAAACTGTGCGGGAAGGGTGAATGTTTCGTATAGGAATGAGATTATTTTTTATGCATTTTTCTGAGTCGTGATTTTAGAGGTGGCTGTCCCGACATAAGTGTACAAAATGCACGATTGTGAGAGAACGCATTCCTCAATTGAAAAACCAAGCATATTGTCGGGAGATTGTCTGAAGTACACCTGGCCCCCAACTAGAGCAGATACTATTGTGGTACTAAAAAGAGTTCGCAAAAATATAATTCCACTTTTGCATGTTTGAAATTTCACGCCTAAACTCTCGAAATATTTCCGTTACGCGTGCACAACCAATACGTTTAGACGAATGTACACTTAAGAGAATCGGTTTGGCGCCAAATTGACGTCTATGGTTGCAAAGTAACTCAAGTCTCCGTGTACCAATCAAGTGTTTCGCCAAAACTGTAGAAGCTAAGACACATATTTATGTAAGTCTAAATCTTGCTCAAACGAATGCCTGTCATCCATTCTAGAAAAATTTGATTTTGAAAAACGCGCCGCTCTTAGTGGAACCGCTATGATGCGAGGGCAGACGAGAAGGCGTTCAGCGTTCGATTAACGTTCCATTATAAAGTGCAGGCGTTTTTACCATGTGTATCGTGATGGACCGGCTCACATATGCCGAGAAAGCTGACATGCATTTTATGTATGGTCAAACAGACGGTAACGCGAATGCTTCACAGCGATTGTACGCGGAGCGTTTTCTACACCATCGGATAACTGACGGAAAAACTTTACGCGACTACATCGTTCGCTCCGCGAAACTGAATCATTTCACGGCCGTCATTACGACGTCGGACGACCGCGGACAGTGAGACGCCCAAATACGGATCAACACATTGTCTCATCGCTTTAGGCAGATGGCTAGAAATATCGGTGTAAGTCGCACCACTGCCCACGAGGTGCTAAATCAATCACGGCTACATCCGTGCCAGTTGCAGCGAGTTCAAGCCTTGCGGGATTCTGATCACCGGCCACGCATTCATTACTTCGCTGGTTTCTGCAACAAGCAGCGGCCAATGTTTCCTGCGCGATTTCCTTGCTCTTGTTCACTTCACGGATGAAGCGTCCTTCACGTAAGATGGTGTGTTCAACGCACACAACATTCATTGCTGGGCCAAGGAGAACCTGCATATGCTCCACCTGCATGCACACCAGCGTCGCTTTTACATGAATGTCTGGGCTGGCATAGTGAACAACTACCTCATCGGCCGTTATCTATAGGTCTGAGAGCGTAAAAGTTCGAACATGCAAAAATCAAATTCAAATTTTGCTAACTCGTCTTAATATCACAATAGCTCCTGCTCTAGCTAAGCCCAAGTATAGGTCAGACAATGTAGAATTTTCTTCCGAATGCGCCGGTATGCTCGGTTGAGGTTTTTAACTGAGGATTGCGTTCTCTCACAAACGTGCATTTTGTAGACTTATGCCGGGACAGCCCTCTTAACTCACAGGACAGAAAATGTCATTAAAAATTAATCTTACCTCTATACGAAACATTTCCCACAACACACCCTTTTCTTTGGCAAAAATGCCTGACCATACCCAGAGTTTCAGACAATAAAATCCGGTCACCCTGTATATATACACATGTGTGTATGTGTTCGTGTGAAATGAAGCGAATGTTATTGGAGTGCCTTGGCCTAATGTGTAGGCTGTCTATTGGGAAACTGGCGTTTAGTAAGCCGGGTCCTGCATGAAAATGTTTGTTTGTGATGCATGACAAACTAATCGCAAACCTCCTGTACACGCAAATTTAGCAATACCGGTAGACGCACGCATCTTACCACAGTGCACAGCCAAAGCTTAACAGGTTGTAGTCTTAACTTAATCCACAAATTAAGCTAAGCCTGACAACTGACAAAACAGAGCATGGGGCAACGGTTTACACAATAGAAATTTATTAAGAACACTTCTAAAGGCAGGCGAGATATAAATCAGTAGCCTAAAAAATGCACAAATGACTTGCAGGTATCCAGTGCAGCTGCTAACTTAGGCTCCGTCGTGATGAAGATAGGTCACGCCAGCAGCAAAAGCCTCTTCTCGGTAATAATGTAATCAGATCGTTGCTATTGGGCTAACCGATTGGGCTTTTGGACTGCAACACTGCATCTTACAAAAATGACAATCGAATATAGCAAGTTACATTGAATTTACGGTTACCCGACCTGGATGGACTCATTTACGTTTAAGCCAAGTTAAAAACATTCCTATTTAAGGGTAATTTATGCATAATGTAGGTAGATGACATCTATGACTAGCGTACTAGCCCCCAAGACCACGCCACCATATATGCTACATACTAATGCTGCGAGTACAAAAAAAAATGCGTCTCACTTCCCATCTCGAGCAGTGTGGGACTCGAGCTCAGCGGATAGATGCTAGGCCGCTAAGACCGATACCAACTAAATGCACCTCTACCCTTAAGCTTTACTTTCTGGGAGCCTTCAACTCCATAAAACAGTTCTATGGAGTTTCCCCACCGTTTGATGTACGTTGACAACTAAGCCTTCCCAGAGCTAAGTACTCCTCAGTCCTTCCGCTGTCATAGCTGCTCCCAGCCCCCACCCAGAAATCAGGATAAACTGATATATTTGCTCTACTTCCGTCTGTCTTATGAGCCCATTTGTCCCTAAATTCTGCGATTGCTGCAGAAAAGTGTGTGTCGAGCAAACTCTGCTTCTTCCTAGCAGGCATCACAGATCGCCGAGGAAGCTTTCCCAATTCGGAAGAGTTAGCGAAGACTGCGGGCCGTTGTTCCACAGTTATCGTTTCTTATGGGCCTTCAGATCTAAGGAAAAAGCTCCTGCCAGCACCAAAGCACTAGCGCTGCCCTTGTGCTGGCAGAAGCTCTTCCTGGAATCTAAAAGTAACCCCGAGGGGTGCCGCTCCCCAGGGTGATTCTGAGGATTCATCTTGCTTTCTTTGTTTTTAAAGGGTCCTTGAATCAGATCGTGGGCCGAAAAAGCGGGACCGACTCGGCTACCAACTAGCAGTCTGCGCTCGCATTCCTTTGATCCGTAAACGTTTTGTAGAATGTTTGCGAATGCATTGGCCCCAAAAGACTCTTATTAGATGGATATCTAGGCTTAGGGCCCTCTTGACCTGACTCATTTGCTGCCTCGCTAAGTATATACTGATGGGATTAACCTTCTTCCTTCTTGTTAGCAGTATGGCCTCGATTCTTTCGGGACAGTTAATTCCGGCAATCCGACAATATACGAGGTGTGTTCAAAAAGTATCGCGACCTTTGTGTTTTTTCAAAAATGATTCATTTATTCATGAATATCTATTTTGTCCCCTTCAAAGTTATCCCCATGAGATATTATACACTTGTGCCAACGGTTTTTCCAATCTTCGAAGCATTTCAAAAAACCATTTTTTTTATCTTGTTCAGCTCCTCCTTCGATGCCGTCTTTATCTCGTCAAGCGTAGCGTAACGTCGTCCTTTCATGGGCCTTATCAGTTTAGGGAACAAGAAAAAGTCACAGGGGGCCAGATCTGGGGAATACGGTGGCTGCGGCATCATTAGTGTGTTGTTTTTGGCCAAAAACTCGCGCACAAGCAACGATGTGTGAGCAGGGGCGTTATCGTGGTGCAAAAGCCAATTTTTGTTCTTCCACAAATCCGGGCGTTTCTGGCGGATTGCTTCGTGCAAATTGCGCATAACTTGCAGGTAATATTCCTTATTGACCGTTCTACCCTGTGGCAAGAACTCATGATGCACCACGCCCCTGCAATCGAAGAAAACTGTCAGCAAAACTTTCACATTCGACCGAACTTGGCGCGCTTTTTTCGGTCTTGGTTCGTGCGGCAGCTTCCATTGAGATGATTGAGCTTTGGTTTCCACGTCATAACCATAAACCCACGATTCGTCACCAGTTATGACCCTCTGGAGCAAATTTGGGTCGTCGCGGACAGAGTCCAACATCTCATTAGCAATGTTCATGCGATGCTGTTTTTGGTCGCAATTGAGCAATTTTGGTACGAATTTCGCGGCGACCCGTCTCATGCCCAAATCATTGATAAAAATCGAATGGCACGAGCCAATCGATATGTTTAGGTCCTCAGCAACTTCTCTAACGGTGATTCGACGATTGGCCAATACCATTTTCTCCACTTCATTAATTTTTTCGTCTGTTGTTGAAGTGCTCGGGCGTCCGGCACGCTCTTCGTCGTTCACATCTTCTCGGCCTTCTGAGAACATTTTGTACCACCGATAAACGTTGCTTCGGTCCAAGGTAGCTTCTCCGTATGCCACAGTCAACAGTCGGAATGCATCCGCGCACTTAATTTCGTTTTTCACACAAAATTTGATACAGGTTCTTTGATCCATTTTTTGAATAGGTAAAAATCGAAGACGATCCAAAACACGTGCAAGCAAAGCAGCTGTCAACAATTAAGTGAACATTCAAAATGGCCGAGCTTGTCGGCATAAGTGAGAGACATGAGTACCAACATAACGCCACAAAAAATCGAAATTCGAATATACGTAACCCGCGAAAATTCAAAAGTCGCGATACTTTTTGAACACACCTCGTAGTTCTTCGTAGGTTTCAGTGTTTTATTAACATTTAGTTTATTTTTTCTGCAATTGCCTGCACCGTGATAGTCAGGTCATCCGCATACGCGACCATCTCGGGCGGTTGAATGCAACCGCGACTCCGTAGGTTGTTTGATCGCACGTGGTAGTATCTAAAAATAAGATTATTGCGTATGAGAACCTTTAAAAACGCGGTAGTCAACACGACGCTGTTACTCCGCTACACTTTGGGAGTACGACTCTGTCCCGCGTCAAGTTGCACCCTCTTGAAACTTTCTTTGAAAACGTGTCCTGAATACGCTGCAGCAGACGTATATCCTTGTCGTAGAAAGGTGCCCACACGTGAGCACAGTATGACCATTTGAGCACTACGAGGGCTCTTCATAGAGGCGTATTGCCACTTCCCGGCTGAAAACACTTTGATCCTCCAGGTATCTCAAGACGACTCGGATAGAAGAAGGTAGGGTATTTGCCTCACTTACACCTCCAGTTTTGTTGAAAGCGTTCCTGACGTCTAGAATTATTGCTATAAACGTGTTTCTGGGGTATATATTTGTAACGAAAATAATCCACAAATTCGATGGTCCATTATTGAAGTCCAACCATCAACATATATTCGCCCAGGAAGCTCAACAGTAAGCATTACGGCTGTTCGCCAGTCTGAAGTCTCGGAGTCTGGAGATATTAATTCGGCATTGTGCGTAAGAATGCAATATTTTAAGAGGCACTATGCAGTGTATTCTCACCAAGGATTTTCGCATTCGTGCCTATAAAATTTAGCTGACTCAACAAATTCAGCCTACAACTCATGCACAAGAGAAATAAATACTTCATATTTGGGTAAGTGAACACACACTTGAGAAGAAAATGCATTCTAATCGTGTCACCATTTAGTACATAATTGGACTGTTTTGCTTTGAAAGGGCTGCCAGGCAGACGCTGCTCACACTTCGAAACGATCGCTTCAGATGTTCCCTAGCCGAGTAACGTTATTTTGGGCGGCTAGAAATGGCCTCCAAGATCGTGCGATTGAATGCAGTTGGATCTCTTTCTTAGTTTTTCACAGGGCCTGAGAGGTCGCTTCTTCAGAATATTGGCCAACGAATTAAACTGGCGATAGGGGAGAAAAGAGCTCTTGACTTTCTACTTTAGCGGCTATCTCTGGCGGTTCAGCGCGGTAATGCGGCAGAAATAATGGACACAATACAGTGCAGTCTCGAGGATAAGCTCCTCACAAGCCTTTGTGTAGTTAGTTAATCACATTTTCTGAACACGGGCCACAGATTCCATACCCAAGTTTTTTCTACCACGAAGTATGTCAACAAAAGGAATCGATGGTCAGAATTCTAAATCGATGTTATGTTATAAACACAAAAATTGTCATTTAAAAAGTAAAACAAATTACGTAAAACTCTGTATTGCTTTTATAAGCGGAGAAGTGGATCTATTATTGGAGAAGCAGCATGGCCGATGTTACAGGCGGAGGCCAAGAGGGCCTTCTAAATGTCAGAGGAAAGGCTAGATCAGTGTCAACGGCTTTCAGAGATGTGACCTTTCGAAGGTCCGCTCACCATTGTATGGAAGGAGAGCAACCTAAGCCTAGAGCAAACAACACAAAAAAGCTGCGCCTAACGGGACAGGAGAGATGATCAAACAACCAACCAGGAACTCCGCCTGCACAGAGGTGAGAGCGGTGGTTTCGTAGACGGGAGCAGAGGTGGAATGGACAAAACAAGCAATAAAACCTCAATTGTACACACAAACATCAAGTCGCGCGATTTAATCAACTCGTCACCGGGAACGTGGAAAAATAAGCAACACAGTCAGAGACGCTTACGCAATTGATCTTTACGAACACACGAAGAGCTGAATGGCACACAGAACGTCACAGAAACAGAGGTGCCACAAAACACATGGGTTTGGGAAAGTTTTTGCAATTTATACGGCTTGGTGTAGACACGTTTTTTTTCTGGAAAGTAGAACTAATATTTACATTATAGCTTATTTTCCATTAATTTTAAGTCAAGTCAAAGTCACCCATTTCTTTACATTTATTAAGGTGGAGGTTGCATGCATCGCGTTAAGCTCCAAGCGCCGAGTAATGCGAGTTGAAACGCCTTTCTCTCAATTCTCATTTTCGGGAAGATAAAGGACATGCACGGTGTCATGTCGGGCGTTTCACTTTTGTGGATGGAGGCACTCCAACGCCTGGCCACTGCGAGCTCTTGAACTTAAGTTGATGAACATAAAAGTGTACACAAGTTTCATCACATGTGACTAGTCTTGAGAACGGAGACCGTCTCGTCGAATTTTATCGTAATTTCTCGAGAAAGACCCGCGCCAAATCACGAGGTATCCATCGAGCAGATTTTGTGTCTAAGATGGTTGTGCAGGGTCTCGTCGCAGCGTTCACACGAACCTTAGTTTTGTCATCCGTTGCTGCTTTTAGACGTCTTTCACCCAATTTGTTGCACAGACTGAGATGTCCAGTTTGGAAATTTTCATATTATCATAGTCGTACACTCCGCAGGGATAGGGTTTCCTTCCTAATGATCAGTCGAAGGTTTTCGATGAATTAGTGAATCTCAACGCTCTTATGCGCCCAATCCTCAAATGGGACAGTTTGCAGCTTGATTTTTCGGTAAGACCGACATTATTTTTCTGTTTATCTTTTTTTCGTAAGGCTAATACCCGTGTACGGTTTTTTCATGTCATGGCAGATTTTTTAATCTACTCTGGCATTTATTTTGTCTAAATTGGAAACTATGCAAACCAGTTTAGGAGTGGCCGGTCTGGGTCTCAAACCCAGGCCTCCCGAATGCAAGGCTTTGCCACTAAGCCATTGTGCTCGCCGTTTTCCCACACCGATGTCCGTGCGAGTATCGACTGGAACTTTTGAACCCAACCATCATTCTATCCAAACATCGACAAGAATGGCTGCTAGTGGATCTGATTATTAACTCACTCTTCACTACGCGAGAAAAAAACGGGGGGCACAGGCATTTCACATATATATATATATATATATATATATATATATCGTTCAAACAGAACCACCACCTAGCTATGCCAAAACACGGACCGGCTCTATATTCTGCATGTACTGTTTTAGTAGCGAATACACCATTGCACATCATGGTACGCACCCATACGCGGTCAGTTCTCTCACTCAATGCGGCTTTTAAAAATTCTAATTAGAACGTATTTGCCCCTGTGAGTTTACACAACGCCGAAAGGTGTTTGTATTGGCCCGAAGGCCTACAGCTCCCTCATTTCTTCATTCTCGCATATTTCGCAAACTTAATAGCGTTAACTAGATTGCTCTACTCCGACATATATTTTGTCTAAATTGGAAACTATGCAAACCAGTTTAAGAGTGGCCGGTCTGGGTCTCAAACCCAGGCCTCCCGGATGCAAGGATTTGCCACTAAGCCATTGTGCTCGCCGTTTTCCCACACCGATGTCCGTGCGAGTATAGACTGGAACTTTTGAACCCAACCATCATTCTATCCAAACATCGACAAGAATGGCTGCCAGTGGATCTGATTACTAACTCACTCTTCACTACGCGAAAAAAAACGGGGGCACAGGCATTTCATATATATATATATATATATCGTTCAAACAAAACCATTACCTAGCTATGCCAAAACATGGATCGGCTCCATATTTTGCATGTATTGTTTCAGTAGCGATACACCATTGCACATCAAGGTACGCGTCCATACGCGGTCAGTTCTCTCACTCAATGCGGCTTTTAAAAATTCTAATTAGAACGTATTTGCCCCTGTCAGTTTACAGAATGCCGAAAGGTGTTTGTATTGGCCCGAAGGCCTACAGCTCGCTCATTTCGGCCATCTCCTTTATACAAATGCCTCAAAAAACCACCACGGCGTTTTTCTGTTGAATCTGCATAGATCATCTCTGGAAGAGGATGAGTCCTTCTGTTGGTCTATTGTCGACAGTCTGACTGTCTTTTGTATGCGCATCGTATACACAGGATGAGTACAGGTATTTCGCAACCTTAATAGCGTTAACTAGATTGCCAGCGAGCGATCAATAGCGAAGCGAGCCCCGCCGGTTTCAAACCGTGATCAAAGCGCCAGTCTTGGCAGATCTTTGTCTCTTGTATCTCAAGCCGCCACAGTCAGTGAGTGCAGAAAAGGGCTGTTCACACTGCGCTGTACCGTACTGCGCAGGTTAGCAGGACGTCTCTCGCGTCTAACGCGTTTTATCTGATGCCCCCCCCCCCCGTCTTGCTCGGCAGGGCTCGGTCGGGTGCAGGTCGTCTTGCAAGCTTGGAATTTAGCCTGGCTGCTCTGACAGACGTTATAACGGCGGCCCTAACGGCGTGTGGGTCGGGTGTCGGTGGGTCACTCGCGCCAAGCGAAACATTAGCTCTTCTTCGCTACCAACCAGCCGCTACCGACGTTGCTACCGCTGTGCAGGCGTCTCTCGTGTCAAAGTAGAAATGGCGGCTTAAAGAAATAGCCTTTCTCTCGTACAGTCTAGGTTCCTATTTCGCTCTCAAGTAGGAAAGTAGAAAATAATGGTCTTCATCACCATCATCATCAGCAGTAGCACCACCAGGACTACTACTTCCACCACCACCACCACCACTACCACAATCGCCATCATTATGATCCTCATTATTATCATCACCCCAGTCTTCGTGACTGTTGTTGTTGTTGTCGTCGTTGTTTTCATCGCATATAGTGCTGGGTGGTAGCGTTTCCCTCGAGAGCTATGCACATGCTCTTTGTAGCTGCCACACTCCTTTAGTTGGGCATGCGCCGGCCTTAATCGGCTACGTATGCAAACTTTTCCTCGTTTTAGTTTGCGCTATATATATATATATATATATATATATATATATATATATATATATATATATATCTTCATCTCCTTCTAATTCTTGCACATGTCTAGTTGGCCAACTGCTTGTTTTGAGACAGAGAAAACAAAACAGTCTAACGACAGTCAGTTGCAACCGGGGGTACAACTGGCGAAGCATTTGTAACCGAGAGCAGGCCGGCAGGCCGATGCGAAACTTACGCGCCTGCTCGCTCGCCTCAGCGGGGAACGGACCGTTTTCTGCCCAACTGTCGATTATGTCAACTATTATTGCCGCCAACTGCACCAACTAAGCCCTTCCACTTGAAGGGGCCATTTAGGTTTGTTCGTTGTGTCGTTGTGTTCGCTTTCGCCGCCGTGCTGCTTCTAAAGTCAGCACGTCTAATAGCCAGCCAGCCAGACAGGGCTAACTCCAGCCAGCAGCCAGTATGGCAAAAGGTGCAGGCGGACAGAGGCGGAACACCCCCGGCGTGACGCGGATGCAATGTTATCTATCGTTCTGCTTGCTTCGGAAACGTAGACAGACACATTAAATTACGCCGGCTGAATGAGGCTAGCTTGAAAAAATCTCGGTCGGAACGCGTTTGCGAAAGACCATTCTTCCATTGTGTGAGCCTAGGAACTGTGTATATTGAGAGTTAGTAGATATTTAGCTTGTCCTACAAGCAGATTTTGACATGTCATTCGTAAGACTCTGACGTATATATATATATATATACATATACATATACATATACATACACATACATATATATATATATATATAGAAAATATTGTGATGATTTATTAATCATTACAATACGTTTGCACACTCGGCAGTGCTCGCCTTAATAAAAATGGTGGTAAAAAGGTGTCACGTGAAGTTAAGAGTCAGTTGTCCGTGTCCTTGCTTGATGGTAGCCCCCGCTCTTATGGACCCGGTGCGAGCGGTATATCCTCAAGGTTCCTTGCAAAGTTAAAACGGTAAGATCCATAAGATTCCTCTTCGTGACGCCGAGCCCCAGGAGCGTCCTCGCAGATTCGGAGTCCCATACACCACTCATAGAGATAGTGATGGATCCGAATCTGCGAGGGAGAGAGAGACAGAGTCAGTGAGCAGCTAAACCTTGCAACCGGAGACAAAAGATCAACGACTTTCTTTAAGCAACGCATCGGCTTTGTAGTCCCACGCGGAAATGCGACGTCCGTCTGGGGCACGCTGTTGAAATGGCCCTAACCTACTCTACACGAAATAGAGCAATATTCCCAGTGCACACGTTATCGGGAAACAATTGTCGCTCCACTTCATTCTTAGTAGTATATATATATATATATATATATATATATATATATATATATATATATATATGTATTTTATGCATGTATACATATTATATTCGTATTTACATACTCAAATAAGGTGCATTATATATATATATATATATATATATATATATTTACGCGAGATTGATCAAACTTACCCATCTGTCGACCGGCAACGCATAGGATACCTAAAACGACTAGCCTATTACACCTCCGTTGGATCTACCGCTCGCGAACCGTTACCAGCGGTTCTACATTGTATTCACTTGTGCTTCCTTACTTCCAAAGTACTTGTTCGCCGTCGAACGGATTATTTGAATTAAATTTCCCACGCACACGTTGTGAAAAGTAGCAAATGGAAATTTGAGGAACGCTGTCAGAGTTGAATGGCCGCTTGTGCGGTGGTATTCCTTAGCGACGTAGTGATGTTCTCTGTCCTATTACCACATTTCGCCTCGTCAACATTGAAAAACGAGCTTGAGGGCACAAAGCGTCTGGAAATCAAGTACCGCCAATACAATGATTAGCTGGTGATATCACGATAAATTGTGCAATCAAACACTTCATCTAGACGACGATTACGACATCACGTAACCGTTACGGCAGCAAAAATCCAACCAAGTTTGATGAGCGAGAATAGTTTGAGCAATACGCCAACTGCAATAAGCTGTTGTTGTTGTCACGACTAGTGATGTTTCCTTCGTTATTGTAGATGTTGATTGCGAGAAACAGTGAAGTGCAGAAGTCACTCAAAGGAGGGAAAAGAAAAAGTCTAATGTCCTCGACATGGATTTGACCGAGAAGTGACGATCGTTGCGGGACAGTTTTTGGGAAACATAACCATTATGGATCATGCTGTTTATCATGCTGACTTCTTTTTAATGTCACAATTAAAATCTAAATTGAGAAGTCGTCTTTTCGACTTTGTTTCAGGCATTAGGGATATTCAACAGATTACATCACGCTCTTGTTAGAGACTATGCGGAAAGAGAAATCCCACTAAACCATGCCTGTACAACCGTGCAAACAAAAGCAAAAGCTTGAGATGGATATAAACTGAATTGTCGACAGCGCCTGTCTCATTCTGTTTGCCATTTTATTATTGCGCGTATTTTCATCGTGTCAGACCTACAACCTAGAAAAAGACGCTACGTATACACAATACCAAAAATTAACGAATATTCTTAATGTGAATGTATGTTTTATAAATATAATATAAATCTGCAAATAGACAAAAAAACTCGCTTCAAAAGAGTATGTGTCGGTTTGGATTCGAAGAAATAAATATATATATATATATATATATATATATATATATATATATATATGTATATATATATATATATATATATATATATATATATATATATATATATATATATATATATATATATATATATATATATATTTAAATGAGCCTGTCGAAACACCCTTACCAGTAAAATGTATAGACAAGTGTATAAAAAAGATGCCGACTTGATTGTTTACAAGCATATATATACTAGGTTACAGCTTTATTTGCTTATATGTAAGAGGTAACAACAACAATAATAACAAGCATATATCTTATACCTGAACTGGGTTCTATTCATAGTTTTGGTGCTGCCGTTGCTGCTATTTTTGGCATTTCTTGTTGTGGTTCTTTTTGCTATCGCCAGCTCTATGAGTGTACGCAGAGACGACTTCTGCGCAGATGCACCGTCAATGGATGCAATTTATATAACGCTGTACTATAAGTAAATGTATCTTGCAGATTGTTCATGGGACGACGAGAGACGCGACTAAACTACGCATCCGACTTGCGCAACACAATGTCTACGACGAGCTTAAGCTGTCATTAAGATGTTTACACATGAATCATCAATAAAAATCTATTTTTTTAGTTAATCGTTTGGCTCGGTTTTCCCTTGTGCGCACCTATACTGATATTGATAGACCCATTCGCTTTATCGGTTGAGTGGCTGGCCTCGTACAAGGTGCAACAATACAATACAATACAATACAAAGTCTCCTTTATTGAAAAAGGGGTGTTGGTATCACAGTGTAGTCTTTACACACATGGGCGCGTCGCGAAACTCTCCATGCGAACGCATTATTCACCACATCGACATTAGCAACTTCCGGTGGAGCAATTGACACCACACTACGAAGATTATTTGGACGTACTGTAAAAAAGGTACTAAAATTATTACTACGGATTAGTTGTTTAAAAAGTCTGAGGTCAACTTGCATCTGGTACTCGCTCACATTTGGGAGTACGAGACTCTCACGTCTTACACTGCAGCGCCACGCGACTCGTTGAACAAATTTATCCTGCACTCGCTGAAGCAGTTCTACATCTTTTTTATAGAAAGGTGTCCATACGTGTGAGCAGTATGTCCACTTTGGGACGACAAGCGTATTATAGAGTTTTATGTACATTGCAGGGTCTTGCACAATAAACGCTCTGAGAATGAGATTGCACAGACGAGAGGCAGATTTTACAACTTCGGCAATATGAGTTGTATACTTCATATGACAATCAAATGTAACACCTAGGTCTTTGTATGTTGACACTTCGGGTATACTATGGCCGTTCATAAAATATGCAGTATTATCTTTTATTGTTTCAACACATCAGTTTTGTTTTAAATAGATTGGCGGGTCTGGCTTCAAATCTTGTTTTGCTTAATTGAGCTTGGCGGATCTAAACGCTCAACCTGTCGCTCGATAGAGTTTGTTTAACTAACCTCTTTAGCGAAATACCATCGACGAAGCTGCGGGGCACAATCGATCTTCGCAGCTAATGATCGACTTTCCTTTGTGTGTTCGGTCTTCCTTCAAGGACGCTTATGAAACATTTGCCGTTGAACTTGGGCTGTGTACCCGAGCGGGTACGTCGTCTAGGCTGCGGTCGCTATTATAAACTATGCAAGCCATTGTTGGGCAGCCTATTCGTTTTTTTTTTTGTCTAGAGAATAATTGGCTAAGGCGGACTAAAACAGCAGTGTGCTACATAATTATATTGTAATTATGTAACATCTTCAAATGCAATGTTATTACGAAATAAACAATATGCATGTAAAACAGCAGTGTGACCTCGGCAGAAGGCTACCTAGGGAAGTACAGCTGCTTTCGAGCGTGTAGAATATCTGTTCGTAGAGGCTGAACGGAGACAACGAGATACGTCATAAGTAGAGTCGAAATAAAAACGGTTATAATCAGTTTACTTTACATGAAGAGACAATGCACTCCAGATTGCTTGATCAACTACGCCTCGCAGCAGACTATTAATGAGAAACCGAAGCATTAAAAAAAGGAAACATATTGAAACATGTAATTGTGGCCTCCAGATTACTGCAAGTTTCTGGCGGATTAATCTACAATACGCTGCTTGCTTTAAAGCGGTATATATATATGCTCGTCTACTATAAATTTGGGTTTTTTACTATAATTGCAAGGACAATAGCTATACATAGCTCTGAATAACTAAACACTTAAGTTATAAAGACATAAGCTTTATTAATTTAAAGTCACAGCTTGTGTTTGAAAGGGCATTCTCACAGTGTGCACAGCATATAGGTATCGAACTGGACTAATCTCCAAAGTCCAGCGAACGCAAAGCTCGATGCAAGAAAATGACTTTCAGTCATTTCCCGGCAACAAATATTTCCCGGTTAGTGTAACCACGACTAACAAACTAATGACATGAATCATCATTAAAGGTTCCATTCTTACACTACGTTCTCCCATATCTAGCGCACCTGTGATAAATTACTGAAAACCCACACAAAACAATAAACGAATTTCAATGAATAAATATGAATGTAAAGTTAATGTACGACACTCATTCAGATACCACACACAATCTGCTGGAATCTCTTCTGTCAGCCAGATAGGAACCCTTGCCCACTGCAACAACCGTTAACCTTGTAGTAGAATGTAGAACAAGTTAACAATAACGTTATTCGTATTTAACAATACATAATCATTAGTGAAACTCAACATTAACAGTATAGAATCATTTGTTATATTTAACCGTATCGAATCATTGGTAATGCCTAACCGTATCAAACCGTAAATTATATTTAACCGTATCGAATCATTAATTATATTTAAGCATATCGAATCATTAGTTAGATTTAACCGTATCGGATCATTAGTTAGATTTAACCGCATCAAATCATTAGCAATAGTTAACTGTACCAACCGTAAGTTATATTAAACCGTATCGAATCATTACTTATATTAACCGAACCAAATCATTAGTTATATCTGACCGTATCGAATTATAATTTATATTTAACCGTATCGAATTACTAGTAGTATCTAACCGTATTGAATTACTAGTAGTATCTAACCGTATCGAATCATTAGTACTAGTTAACCGCATCGAATCATTAGTACTAGTTAACCGCATCGAATCATTAGTAATCGTAACACAGTACACAGCGGTATATGACCCACGCCGTGTAAGGCGCGTACCGCAAACAGCGCGGAGCTATCGCTGAGTTTTGTTGTGGGCGCCGCCAGCTCAGTTCAGTCCAGCCCAGACTAGTGCAGTCCAGCCCAGACTAGCACAGTCCAGGCTAGACCTGTCCAGCCCAGTTTAGTTCGTACGGACCCCAGCGGTGACGTTGTGTTTGTTTGTTGATCGGTGGCCTGCGGTTTGCTTGCCTCATGAGATGACGGCAGCCTTTTCTAGGGCGTGATTCTCTTCGAGGGCGATAGGGTCTGTGTTCCTTTGTTTCTCTCTCTCTATCTCTGCCTCAAAGCCGGCAGCCAGAAATAACGGTGGTCAGTTAAACGAGGCCGGAGTTTTCTGCGTGGCAGCAGCTCTGTAGAGGTGACGAGGTATGCACGCTGACACACACGACCGGTGGATAAGTAAGTGACGGGTGGGAGAGAGCTGAAAGCTGACCTAGCACGTCGGCGCATGATCTTCGCTGCGTGACTGTGGCGGGAGGCAATCCGCATCGCCATCGGCGCTGTTGTCGTCGTCTACCCCGTCGCTGTAGTTCGAGCTAAAGTTGGATTCAAAACTATCATAATCTCTGTTACGAGTGTCGCTAAGCATCGTGTGCGTATCGCGTGCGTAAACATCGTCCTCGGCGTCGCGTATAAGCAACACGGCGCTGGAGTCGAGAGTGTGGCGGCGGCGGTTGCGTCTACAGACGCCTCTGCACTGCGTCGGATGCGTCCACACGGCGATGGTGCAGAACGCAACGCCTGAAGCCAGCGTCAGTCCAAGCCCTGCCAGAAACGCCAAATCTGCTAGAACTGTGCATATCATATATTGCGCAAGCGTCGAGATGCAGTAGCCCCTTTAGCTAGCCTGCCATTGGGTTTATAGGGCAGTTTATAGAAGTTAACCAGTGCTAGATAGTAGAGTCGGTCCAAGTTCAATCGTACACATCATCACCGTCGTCTGTGCAACGGTTGAAGCGAAGAAAGGAACAGAAACGTCCGGAATCCATTAATAATCATTCTACCCGTCATTCATACCGCATTCGAGACCGGCGAGAGAACAAAGCGTGCCAACGTCTCAGTCGCTATTTGTAATTCTTTTCTAGGGCGAAAGAAGTGTCTGTGTTTCTTTGTTCTCTCTCTCTCTCCCTCTGCCCCAAAAGGCCCGAAAGTGCGTTTGCTTAATCTTGGTGATGAAATCTCTGTCAGATCGTGGTGTCCACTCGTTATTCGTATTTCGGATAGCACATCTCAAAATACCGGTTTAGCATTAGGGGTGGCTACGACGGCAATGAGTTATGATAGGCATGGCACTTGTGATGACAAGGTGTGTACTTTGCATGCTTGGGCTGTCTAGTGCCTTTCTAAGCACATACTTATGATGATGTGGCTGATTGTAATGATGACGACAACGACGAAAGGAAGAACCGCCTAGAAGCGCGTAACACGTATATGTGTTGATGTGACTGCAACGTGTGTGCTGTACTATAATCGAGCGCGAAACACTTGCCACTATGCGCGTGCAAGGTCTGTGAATGAAGGGCTGTATAGCGAGTGTGACGAGCGTAACTGGTGTGACAGTGCGTGATGATGGAGCGTGCAGATACGTACTCAGCAAATTGATTTCGCAGTATTCGCCGGCAAACAAAGACGTGCAACGGCACTCCGTTTGTGCTCCGTTAAGCCCCGTGGCGTGCATATGAAGCACAGCCCCGTTGAAGCAGCGCGGTTCGCCTGGTCACAGGCGCCAGCGACACCGGTAGTTCGGCCGCCGGCGTTTCAATCCGACGTCGGCGGGTCCGACGATACAACGTCCGAGGTGACCGGGAGCGAGCCCACGCGAGAAAGCCCGACGCGGTCCACATAGCCCAGGAGACGATGGATGGATGGATGAATGGGTCGATGGAGAAACAGCAAGTCAGAGCAAAAAGCAGCAAAAATTAAGGCTGGCTAATTAGTCTTCATCATGAGATCGCGTAAGCAGCCGGCCGGCACAAGCACTTACTGGCGGCCGGCCGGCCGGCTGCTGCCCCATTGGGCTTAGGCGCGCCATTAATGAGAGACTTGTGTGTACATACACACGCACATATATGTATGTATATGCATATATATATATATATATATATATATATATATATATATATATGTGTATATATATATACGCGCAGAAGCATACATGCTGTTTACAACGTACATATGCATGCACGTGGGGCGTGTGCACACGTTGAATGTACATGACGCAGCTGCAGCGTAGCACCAAGAGACGCTGCACGACAAGTCTGCCCCACCGCCGCGGGCGCCGCTGAAGTGTCGACGCCGTCCACCACTCAGATCGTTCGTACAGAGAAAGACTTGGCAAAATTGCCGGCGCTGCGTAAAAGTGCGCCGATGACGCCCGTCGACAGCGGCAGTGCTACAGCTGGAAAGGCGCATATAAGGCGCTATCGGTATATGCGTAAGGTGATGGTGGTGGTGGTGGTGGTGGAGATGGTGGAGTAACACGAAGGAGGCGATACGTGCACAGCTGGCTAAGATGAATGGTGGGGCGAGACGGAGGGAGATAGAGCGAGAGAAAGAGAGGAGTAACATAAGGAGGAACAAGAAGAAATTAAGAAAATCCAGTAGTGAAGAAAATCGGGATACGAGGAATACACTAATAAAGTAGCAAAGGCAAGGAGAGAGAAGAGCAGGAAAATAGTGAGGACATAAGTAGGATGATGGGACAAGAAGAAAAGGCTGTGACACGAAACGGAGGGGACCAAGGAGAGAAAATCAGAGGAGTTGAGGAGAAGGAACAACGATGGAGGAAGAGAGGGCAAAATCTGCGACAAGAGCGGCATTAGGGGGATAAGGAAAAGAGAAGGAGGAAGTGGAGAAGGCGAAAGCTTGGCGAGAAGTACGAAGACCTGACGGGAAAAAGGAACTTCTGAGACAAATCTGAGAACCAAACTATAGACGGAGAATACAGTATGCAGGCACGGGAATGAACAGGGGCAGGTACGCGAGCGTGTGCATGTTACGTTGCTCTGCTAGGCCGTGCTTGTGAGCGAATGTATGCATTGTTGTTGTACTGCTGCTTGTGTGGTGTTGTTGTTTTTTTTGCCGGCCGAATGTGATCGAATACCGGAGAGGCAACTAGGCCAGATGCAGGATGTTTATGCAAAGTACGGCTAGGTGGAGCGCAAGTATTTGTATATGTGTGTGCGTGGAAGGGGGGACAGCAGGTTAGATGACTGCCGAGTGACGGTGTCGGTCGAGCTTCTTGTAGGATCCAGTAGTGGGTGCTACAAACGACAGATAGAGCGTTTCGTCTCACATGTACGGTACAAACGTACGCCGCGACGCAACGTGTCGGCGATGATCGCGGAATTGGCGGCAGAACTGAGGAAACCGCCGGTGCGCTCACTATACAACGACGACGACGACGACAACAACAAAGTGTCGTTGGGCGTTTAGAGCACACAAAGTGTAGTGATAGTATGTAGTAGTAGTGGTAGATGCGGCCGTAGCACATTATGCCTCTGTAAAATAGAGGGCCCCCTACGAATAGATGTATAAATGTATGTATGTGATGTATGTATATGTATGTATAGCTGTATAGATTTCATTCATGATTTATTCAGTAAAATATTGGTAGCTACAATCACAACACGAGGATGCAGTCTGAGGTTTCAAAATCAACTCTGGATGTTAGAAAGCCTCCAACAGATTTTGTACGCACAAGTATATGGTACCGCACAAGAACGCATGTTTCACAACAACTGTATACGCATCCCTTAATGTTTGACCTGGTGCACATATAATGGTGGTACTCATGCCAGGTTATATAACATACAATCGTGCGCTTTATTAAAGAACCTCTTTTTCATTTCTCAGAGCAAAACGATGGGTCATTAGTATGGTTTTCAAATGTGAATTCACGTTTCTGGTCGCTCTGAATGTTTTGTAAGGGTTCATTGTCTGTGTGCTGAAAGGGATCTTGTTAAGTACCAGGTCTTTCGTCAGTCTTTTCTCCGCACAGCTCTAGGGCAAGTGTGGCTTGCGCGCTTTTGGTAATTCTAGTATCTAAACGGCAAGGCAAGCCTTTAACTTTTATCAGACATTTAAATCAGTTACTGTCAAGTTGGTGCAAGTATCATAAGCATGGTCGGGAGTAGTTTGACTTTAAAACAGTTAAATGCTGTTTTCAAATCGACGTCACGTATTTGTCTATCAAAGTAATTGCGGCCGCAGTTGCGGAAATTGCTGGAATTACTACATCGCTACATAGCACACGTGTGGGGTTTGGAGATTACGAAACATATCCGCAAGTCCAGTTACGTAAAAACTAAAAATAAAAGGGTTAACTGAATACCCTAAGGCCACGATCGTTTGGGTTAGGGGCTCTGGTACGCAGTAGTCGCTATTTTCAGTCGGTCTGACGTTGTATACGATAATCTAATGTAAAATGTTGAAAACGCACTTTTGTTTATGAAGACTTGAATGTAGTGTGTTGATGAGGAAACAATCGTATGCGGTTTTAGAGTCAACAAAAAAAGCTTATGTTTTTTTGTTTTTTCTCTGATTTTGCTGTTAGAGTGGCTAGATATGATACACCGTTCAGTACAAGCGAGATGGCGTCCGACGTAGACTGTCCTCATAAGAAGTCATATTTTTCCGTCGAAATCTTATTTTCAGTGGTCGAACACAGCCTGTCGACAATTAGCGACGTTAGAATCTTGTAGAGCACGCTATGAATAGGATGCTTTTATACTTCCTCAGGTTAGTTGAGTCTCCTTTTTGCTTGAAGATGGGCTGCATAAAGCTTTAACGCCACTTGACGGGTATTTTTCTTTGTCTTTCTAAGGCATACATTGTATAACTTTGTTGGAATTGGACACATCATCTGATTTCGCAGCCAGAAGAATGGGGCCTCTAAATCTAACTGTTCCTTCAATTTCGCTAACTTGTTGTCTATGTCAGCCAGCTATTATGTTTTTGCCATATTGTGGCTGTTTAACATATATAGAATATGTTGTATATGCATCTCCGGAAAGTGTCAGCGGCTTAACGTCCAGATAGCGGCGCTGACCGACATGTTTCATGATGATATTTGGTGCAGACGAGGCCGCAAAATGTGCAGCAACACTCATCGAAGGAGTTATGGAACCCAGTGCGATGGCACAGCTTGTGGTGAAACCCACGGACGGAAAAGCGGGTGAGAACGAGACGCTGCTCGAAGAGCGGTTCCATCTCTGAGTTATCCAACATTGCCGGTGTTCTGTAGAACGCTTCTGGCATTTCTCTCATCTTCTGCTCAAAGCGCTTACGGAACACTCGCAGTGGCGCGGTAGTCGGCAGTTGAAAGCGATTTACCAGATTCTCGATGAACGGCATCGTCCTCGACAGACTATGGGTTAGCATGTTTTATGCGTTTCTAGGGAGTCCCAAGACTCTCTTAAGGAACGTTGCCTTCACCGTGTCGAGAACGCTAAACTGCTGAGCGGATAGGTGTTCCCAGATTAATGTGACACTATATGATGCCACCGAGACTAGGTTAAACAGTATTAGAGTTGTCTCTACTGAGAGCTTTTGAGGAGTCGGGGTTTGAGGTCATGGCGACAATGTTGCTATTAGTTTGTTAGGATATATGAGCCGAGAGAGATGTGCCGCTTGACGTTCGCTTAACACCCAGATAAGTAAACTCAGACAAAGTCTACAGAAACACTAGGACTGTTTAACGAGCGATAGACGTGCTTTGGGAGCGTTTGGTACGTGACTGCACGTTGTTTGCGATGCAGTTTGAACTCGGCCTAAAAGTGTTTACAATGAGCCAATGGGCTGATAGTGATGCCAAAGATAGTATCCGTCGGCGATACCAGTCAACCGCGCTACAACCATCTCGGCTTAAACACGTAGGCTCTGTACAATTGCTGCGGATAGCCAGCCCAACTTCATCAACTCCTACTTTAAAACGTATGTTACTAAAACCTTCTTTTGTCAAAATAACAGTCAAAATCGCCCCATATAACTACGTTTTTATTCAAATCTGTGCAGAGCACCACACAGTCGCCGATGTTCTGTATCACTTAATCTGCAACCCTTTCCCGCAGTCTATAAGTACATATGTGATCATCGGTGAGTTCTTGTAGTAGGATGTGTCTCGATGTGCTGTAAAACACCTTGGCATGCCTCTTAGTTCTTGCTCGGATGCAGACGCCCCATTTTGATTGTCTTCCTCTCTTTGGTCTAAATGCCAATCCATACCATAGTTTGCAATGGGGAAAAGAGGTTCTAGTGGGGTCTGTTTCGAAGGCTTCCATTACAAACAATATGTCATATTTGCTAAATACGTTCTCCGCTTCTCTTGGATAGAAGTGCCCAAGAGATTCGCCGACTTTCCATAGCATAGACATTTTGATAGAGCGGGTGGGGTTCTCGGTGCGGGGTCGGACTATTTTTGTCACTGGTGTGTCTCCATATAATTGTTTCCATTGTGATATTTCTTTTCGCTTGTCTTGTAGCGTTTAGCGCCAATGCCTCGCGCCCTTCGTGCACCGCGCCGGATCTTCTATACTGTTGCAACTAGATCTTTATGTTCCCATATTCAGGGGGTGTTGCGTATATACTTCTGGCGAAGGTAAATGCTGTCTGTCCGAACGGACGACTGTAATCGTTCATTGAATTAGCTTGCAGCTACCTACCTGCACGTGATAGTTTTGTTGTAATAGGTCTGGTTCATGCCGTGCTGTCACTTTTGTGTCTGTGTGTCCTGTCCCTATGATTCCACACACGCACTCGTTGATCGCGTCGCACCGCAGAGTGTGACAGTGCGACGTGGCCAACGCAAACTGACGACTCTAACACGCGTACGATCTGGTACGCTGTATGTAAGCCTCTACAGCCCTTCAGTGAGTCGGCTTGTTTGTGCCAGTGCCAGCAACATGCATAAGACGTCCGTCTGTTTCGGCGTTTGCCTGTGCGTCAGAGGGTGTTGCGTATATGAGTATGTTTTTCGTTTGGTGTGCTCATGACGTTGTGCTGTTGGCTGTTGTGAGGGAAATGGAGGCGCCGTGGAGTAGAGTCACGTCAAGCTTCAAACGTAACTGCATTTACGTTGAGCATTGAGACATTGAGCACCCCCACACGCTTTGTCGCGGCTGCTGCTGCAGTTACATCATTTGGTGCTTGGCGATTGTCAGTCTGCTGGTTGGCCGCCCGGTGGTTGGTCAGCGTGTTTTTGGTGTTGGTGTGCTGTCATCGCCGAGGACCTTCCTTGTAAGGTCCGGTCATCACGCTGCTATGGCGTAGATGCCTTCAAAGTTCGCTTGCAAGTGACGTTTGGAAGCGCTTGGAAGCGTTTAAGGTATGCCGAAGTATGACCGCTTACATTGTGCGGTGTCTGCTGAGCAGGTAACAGAATAGGTTACGACAAGATTAAATGAAGGCCACCTCAAGCTGGACAATCGCGGAAACAATCAAAAAGGTAAAAGAACAGGTAAGTCGAAACGCGAATAGTAACACAGGTTTTTCATAGTTTTAGTGTAAGTTATCTTAATTTACTGTCACAACTATTACTCTAGGCGTTTAGCAAGACCTCTATTTCTAGCTTTAGACTGGCACAATCAGATTACGTACGAATGCAGAGGTGTCCGGAATGAGTGTCGGACAGTTCCCGGAATCCAGGCTTGCAGAGGCACTCCACGTGATAACTGAAAAGTTTTTGATACCGATAAACTTTTACACCTAGACTCGACACACGGTATATATATATATATATATATATATATATATATTCATATATTAGTTTTATAATCGTTTGTTAGATATTGGGATTTTTTTAGATTTGTTGTATTATTTGTCAGCTGCTGTGACTTCGACGTTATTACATCACTAGAATCTAAACTTCTACTACTACTACTACCATAACGACACCAAAAACTATTGTCTTGATACTATTGCAGACAAAACCAACAAAACCATTAGTGTTACAATAGCCATGCTATCATCGATGAGCACACTCTTCTCTGCCCTTATGCTACTATCTCCATAAAGGATCTTAGCCGGTAGTATACGAAAAATGTTGACGACTTGGGTCCTCATGCCTGTAACATCAGCTAGTACAGGCCACGATCACTGCTGCTACCAAGAGCTAACAATGGAACTTCATTCTAACTACGAATACTAAGCAGCGTCAATTTTATGACTGCTATCGCTAGACTCAAACAAATGAATGCACGATACGCACACGATATTCGTAAATTGACAGTGGTTCTCCACGTTCGTAGCCACCTCAGAACTGCTTTCCATGTGTCAGGTCTGTCTGAACCTTCACGCTCGAGTACCTTTCCGCTCCCATAATTTTTTTGTCTAATTGCCGAACAATATTGTTCTAGTAGTAGTCCTCACAGTACTGTTCTAGTCAGAACCATACCACTGTCAGCACAGATACCTTCGGCGTAGCGTTTTACAAATCAGAAAAGCGGTGAAACGATGGAACCGCCTACCACCGCCGCTAGTAGACTTACACGATTCTTCTCAAACACATTTGCATATTACGTTAATCCAACAAACCTTACTTGTCGAACCCGGTGGCGTGGTACATTCGCTTGCGCCTCGCGACCGGAGGAGTCTCATAGGTGCACGGGTTCGAGCCCCACCGGTTTACAAACATCTTTTACATTTGTTTACATATATTTATGGAGGTTCGTCTATGAAGCAATGCGAAAAACGGTCCCGTGGGCGTTAAATCTTGGCCCAGAGTCAGCCCGAAAAGTTTAACAAGCCTAACTTTCTCTGAAGGGACAACCAATCCACCGCACGCATATGAGAAAAAGCGTGGACGGCTCGTGGAATAAGGACTTTTGCGATTCTCTTCTACCCTGGCAGACGATTGGTTTTCTACCTTACGGAGAATTCCGTCTTATTTGAGAAGAGGTTAACAAACCGAATCTTCCGGGCGTATTCTCGACTTTAGCGTTCTTGATGCAATTTCCATCACTTTATTGATCATTTCGCTAGAAATCCCGTCAGTTTATTCATAATTTCCCTAAGGATCTCATTGGAAGCTCATCATTTCCATAGGAATCTCATCATTTGCCTAGGAATTTCATCATTCTGTTCACTATTCTTCTAGAAATCCCATCATTCTGTTCACTATTCTTCTAAGAGGCCCATTATTCTATTCGCCATACTTCTAGGAATCCCATTTTTTATAATCGTCATTCTTCTTTAGTCACATTTTATTTTCAGGTATTTTCAGCAAGCGTTCATGGTTTGTCATAGACATTCGCAGTTCTCCAATTAGTCCCTGAGTTTTCCTTCAGTTTTCCTTCCCCCTGATACAAGTACAGGGTTTTTTATGCATTGCCACACCTTAGATAAACTGTCGGCGACAGCGTCTTGCCGCATCTTTAGATTAGTATGCTATTGGCTTTCCAACAAAGTCATATAGCAGCATTTGCTATTCTAACAAGAATATTGACTCTATACGGCAGCGTCAGCTATCCACTTTCTGTTAGCCGTTTCCTTGCATTGGGTTGGCTATTGAGACAGCCCGAGCTGAACCGCCACTGCTAGAGCACGCTATAGGCTGACTGATGTACTCAAATGAATCGGAAAAGTTTTCAAAATCATCGCTGCTCTTGTCTTGCAGTGCAGGAACTAAGTCATTCCCATTATTGTTACTGCGTGTTGCAAGCTTTTTGACCCCCGAAGGATGCATGACCTATTGTCGTTATGCCGCAGTACATTCTAAAACCGTTAGAATAAGCGAAATGAGTAGGTGACGATATGTTTTCGTTATCCTCACAGTTGAGCCTGCCCACTTCCAGCCGGCGTGCTCAAGGCAGTCCTGTCTACCCATGTCGGTGTAGCCAGCCCTTTTGGTTATGATGGGTGTCTCGTCAGCACTCTATTCAGCCCTCAAAGTTCGATTTAATGTGCCCTGCATATGCGTTTCCCACCAAGTTTTGTTGGGTGCACCCTGTCTGAGCGAGGGCATCTTCGAGTTGACGTTTTTCTTTTCTCCCGTAGACGGTATGGTATCTGATATTCGGCATCTGTCTCTGCTAACTCAGTTGTCGAGTGTCTACCCGTGTGCTCCGCATAAGCCTCCCTGATGCAGAATCGCTTCAATTTGTGTACTACCACCGAGACAGCTGGCAGAACACCTATGTCAGGTGCCTTGGCTCCAGTGAATTTTCTAGCACCCAATTCGCCTGCTACAACAATTCCTATCTCCGCCACTAATTGTACTGGCACGACTATACCAACAATTTGTAATTATCATGCAAGTCTAATCTAACGTGTTTAATTGTCGGTATGGCCACCGTGGTTAGTGGCGACTTTTGCTAAATTTTAACCGGCCGACCACCGAACCTACCACTTGGTTTGTGCTTCTGCGTACTTACCTTTCTCCGCTGCTAATACATATCGCATCGCGATGACACGGGCGACTTTTCGAATGGCTGCAAGGATTACGAACCACGGTCAGGTCGACGATCATATGCTCCTCCGAGCTGTCTGAAATTACAAAAATAATTTCAGTGTTGTATATATATAAATATTCTTAATAGATTCCTCATAAATATGCTTTATTCATTAAAAAAACAAATATATATATATATATATATATATATACGTTCGGCTTCTTTCAACAAAGTGTTCTGCGCTGAGACAAAAATATTTGTGAGATGAACACTTAGTAAGGACGTGGTCGGACTACTAACAACTTCCACTCCTACTCCGAGTACCGCAATACATGATAACTGATTCATGATTTCTTGCTAGCTCTGCAAATTTTAAATCATATGACTCTGTGGCGTATAGGAAGCAAAAGTAATTTTTAAACCATAGGTGAGTTTGTGCATAGAAATACTAGCGGGAATTTCCAGATGTGCAATTCAATAACGGTACGTTATCGAATAATATAACGTATTATTCATCAATCAATATATCTCAATCAATCTATCGATCAATATATATCAAGTCATATATTGATAATATAAAACTTATATTATCAATCAAACATTTGCAAGTAACATATTGATATTTTCACTAAGCGACTTTTGGCAATTTTTGTATAAGAGTGCAGCTTCGCCAGGAGCTCTTCTTCTAAAATCCTAAATAAGATCCCGCAATGCAAATGGCACAATGATATTATATTACTAGGGGTTAATGTGCCAAACTGCCACTTGCAGATCGGCCTTTAACGAGCTGCCTTCATGCAGAGTTAAATCGCATTTTTGCGAACCATTCGAATATAACGTGCAAATAACACTGCAGCAACTTTAGAAGGATATTTGCTAAGTTTTTTATGATGTAAAACGCTTCTGCATTGTCTAGTTATAGGAATGTAAGACGATTCGCGGAACCGAAGCAACCGCAACAATAAAGGCATGGCGACGCCAAATGTAGAATTATGACGTTTCCCTTTTGATGATTATTATCAGATTTGAACTGCAAATGTGAGAATCTGCTCACTGTTGCCGCATATTTGTAGGTGGTACATACTGAGGAGGTTCTTCAGACTCCTTTCGTCTTTGTTCCAGGACGTATTAAAGCCGGTAGCGTCGACAAAGAATATAGCTCGCGAGCCTCCGGAAACCTTTTCGTATTCAAAATCAGTCGCCATGTCCACAAATTCTCGTGACCTATTTCAACCAAATGGGAAAGACTTATTGGTGTTTGTCGTATTCACTCGTCTTTAGTGCATTCCACTAGACAGCCAAGAATAATGAAAATAGACATGCCGATACTTAATTATTTTACTGCTCGGCGACCGTAGGTAGACAAGTATAACACCAGAAAAGGTGCAGGAATAGCAATTAAAAACTCTCAATCATCCTTCGTGGTCACTAAACTTTAGCCTCATGGACAAATATCTTATTTAATGTAAATAGATATTGTATATAGGAGACATATACAAATATCAAGTCCAGGTAAACGAGTCGATTATTATTACAGAAATTAGACCATTATGAATTGACGTCGAACAACACAAGTGCACTCAAAGTATAAATACATAATTAAATTTAAAACGTTATTAGAATAACAATTTACCAAAAACCTTACGCTTATTTTTTTTGTATAATTTCATTCTTAAGAAAATTTTACGTACACCTAGTCGTACCTTGATAGAAGGTCGGAGAAATCATCCTTGCATTGGGTTGTCGACAAATTTGCGTAGACAACGACCTGTGCTGAAATTGTGCAGCAACATTAGCATTTAGGCAACTCTACCAATACATCTGGATGATAATAATGAACTGCCAGATTAGCCTGTTTCTAATCGAATATGAATAAACCGTATCTTGAATTGCTATCATTGCGGATACATCGTTCCACGTTTGGTGACAGCCTCGAATTGATTTAAAAAATATTGAGTACTACTACGTACTGCCCCTAATACAGATCACGTTTACATTTGTACATCTGCACAGGCAATATTAGCCCTACGGGGCATCTTTACGACAAGTTTATTGTATGAAAACTTTATATAAACCTGTTTACAAACGATGAAATGCCCTTATTTGAATTAAACAACAACAACAACACAGTTTGCTCTGACTAGATGTGCGAGCCTCCTATAGAGCCCTAAACAAATCGTCGTTTGACAAGGGATGCCCCAGAAGGCTACCAGCATTCTTATGGCGTTTCTAGCTTTTCGGCCACGATTGCAATTCATGCGTTGGCGTAGGATGCTGAGGATCGATTCCGGTCGTAGACCGAAAACAGGTCTTCGGTCACACTTCGAGCAAACTTCGACGGTATGCCGTGTGATGTCGTTTATTATCATCAGTTTTCGCAAATAGCCCCAACATGGCTCAGCGTCATGTGCATCTTGGCTCATGCACGAAAGCTTACGCGCTATATTTGCGTCGCCCGGCGTACCGGTAGATACGATCTCCTTCAGCGCGACACCGATCACCAGCTTGTTCAGCGACAGTTCAGATATATTCTCTGGCAATTAGGCTTATGCCAACGATTCTCGCAGTTACTCACTTTCTTCCCTGTCAATTGTACTACGTATTCCCGAGAACACGCCGGGGTGCGGACAATGTAATGGCCTAAAACTTCACCTATATATATATATATATATATATACAGGGTGTTCCTAAATTAAATGCACTCACATTAACCTGCTCAGGTTTTATTTTCCTAATGTAATGGAGGGGGGAGGGGTGTTTTGTTTACAAGTGAGAGTGAAATGCTTGTTACTGGTGCGGATAGTAGGACATCAGTTCACAAAATACGCCATTGCGTGTGAGCGAGTTGCTCGGTGGAGAAACCAGACATACCGCCGCGTTTGATGAAATCGTCGTGTAGAGGAAAGTTTGACCTTTTACGTTTAATGCATTGAAATTAGATTGCCAAATACAGATTGCAACTCAACTACTTACATCCCTCCTGTGGCAACACGAGACCTTATGGGGGTCCGACACCGGGGAGAAATAGGAACGTGGCCTGTCATATGCAATCGTGATGAATGAAGGTTCGACTGTAAGCATCACAGATCTCGATGTTTGCAGACTTTTGCGACTATTTTAAGGACTAACTGGAAAATGCGGTACGCACACGCGAACATCACCACAGGGAACTCGTCTGCAAGTTTGGACCAGCAGTGTGCTAAGCCGTCTAACCTCTCTGTTCTCCTCTCTCTCCGGTCACCAGCTCTGCAGTCTAACCCACTAAAAGCCAGTCATGTTCAAATCCCCGCATCCGATCGGAAACTGCATAAGCATAACTTCAAACGATCGAAGGGGAGAGTAGTTTAGGAATGCAGCTATCCCGGGATGACCCGCGGGATGATATTATGTAATAACCGTTTTTCTTCTCCTTGGCACGCAAGATGTTTTCCATAGTGCGAGTAATGCTGGTCCAGTCGTCACGTGACTTAATTGTTTGGCTGTATGAGCGTCCCAAGGATGCCGTCGTCAGCCCAAGGTAGACCCGCACGCTGAGAGGCCCATTCGGGCTTCACAAAATTGTACATGTATGTTCAGGCGTGTCCTCGTGTCCTTCGCTTTAGCAGTACTTGCAGAATGGAGATGTGATTTTCCCAATTCTGAACAAGTATGACTGGAAATTCCCGTATCCGGTGAGGACCTGAGTCATGAAGAACGTCAATTCGCGTGAGACGTATCAGGCATGGGTAGCACGCTTGTCCTAAGCGGTAAGAGAAAGCAATTTAGAACTTTGTTACTCCTAGAAAACGTAGGTTACCAGTAGGCAACCAGCTTCCAGGGTAAGATGAGATATGCTAATAGGCGTCTGTTAGTGCTGAACTATTTGTATAACCGCTGTTGTGCGTTAAGGGAAAGTTCGTTTTGCTTCCGTTTGTTGTACATATTTAGCTTTTAACTAATTGCTTCATCCTAGAATGCTCTCCACGACGTAGGCCTCAAACTCCTGCCTCAATTGCATTTTTAGGTGATTATCTCTATATTAGGGGTTTGCCTTGAGCGAATGCTTTTTGTAAACGCGTCGAAATATCGACTGCGTAAATCTTGATATCAATGGGTACGGGCAAGATATCTCAGAACACTCGTATTGGACGCATCAGACCTGACATTTGACTGTGGCCGTACGCGAGACATTCCTTCGTAATGGGGAGGATATTTTTCTAGCTTCTGAAAGAAGCCACTTAGTGACGAGTTACTAAAGGATTTTTCTGCATCTTGTTCTTGAACGATCTTGTTCGGCGCTGCGTTAGTAGCAAATATATATCAAGCCCACAGTGCCTCTGCGATGCCTCTGCGACTAGTAAACCGATAGGCGTTAATCGGCTAGCGCCATTCTTATCTGGCTTTCCAAAGACAGAGATCTCCAACAGGATATTTGCCTTATGAGGAGGCACAGAGCTAACTTTTCTAACAAGAGGTTTATCTCGTGAGAGAAGCTATCTTGTTGGACATCACAAATCAAACTTATCTTTTGAAATAATACTGCACGTAAGAACTAAGACTGATTGCGCCATTTAAAAGAATGCGTAGTTCTTACACGCCACACATTAAATAAAATTATCTTGCTGTTCTCAAGCACCACGACCTCTCTGGTTCGGACCGGGCCCTTTTCCACATGTTGAAGACCTTTGAAAGCACGTTTCTATAGATGTCATGCAAATGTCGTATTTTTGTTATTAGAGCACAATTGCATCATGGAGTGGCATTTAGGGCTCTATCAGGACACTCCTGAATTGGCATTCATAAATGTATTCCATTACTGAGAACCAGCTGAAGTTTTAAAACTTGCATACCAACTTAAAACGCCTAAAAGGAAAGCGTAATTCGTGATTGCAAATATGTTGCCCAGTCAGGATGTAGTATACACTGAAATTAAACGCTTCTGGTTGCGTCTCATCTTCTAGTAGTGAAGCCTGCCGGTCCACAACTATAGCCTACTTGTTGCGATCTGCGTATGGTTCAAAGCATTTCCCAATGTCCTGAATAATTTTGGTTATGGGTCCCCTGGCGTATAAATCAAAAGCCACAAATGTATACCAAAACTTGTCTTGCGGTGCTTTGCAAGTGTTTGTCCATTGTCTGGGTGGAGCATTCTAGGTAGTATCTTTTAATTTTCTATGTTTTCACAATTTATTTAACACGCTTCTCTAATTGGTGCATCCGTGGCCAGTATTTAGTAACTCAATATATCCGAGGTATGTCAGCGTTAACTCCGTCACTGAGCGAACCTTTCATCGCCTTTCATTTGACATCGCATATATATATATATATATAAATCCATCGTGGCTAATGAAGGTTATCAATCTTACATAAAGCGTAGGGAAGCCTCGTGCTACGAACACATTTATATTTTCCCCCAGCTTTATGCACGCATTCATTTCTCCTATGTATCCTCTTCCAACATCTACTAAGTAATTGTTTTATATTAAGAAAATCTATCTTAAAGCTAGGGCCTCCGACAGATCTATATCTCTGTCCCCCTCAAAACTGTACATTATTTTTTCAAAATTTTTTGTGATACCCTCGCTCTTGCTTATTGCTGGTCATTTTACGCAATCTCCCTATCTGTGATTTACTCTGTGCTGCTACTTCGTACTTTTATCCTCACCGTTCTACCTAGTTATCAATTCTACTCTTCGTCAGTACATATTCCATGCGTTACTTTCTATACTTCTGTGTGTACGTATATCTCCCTTCTAACCGCGAGTCCAAATTTTATTCTGAAATTCGGACCAATTTATCGTAAAATGTGGATCACGCTTGACCTTGCTAGTTGTCTCAGTCTCTTTCCCGCTGTCTTCTCTTTAATCCAGCTGTTTGATAAATGCATTCCAATTTCCCAGACATATTACCCTCTCCTTTGTTCTGAAATTCCCCAGTCACCGTATGTACTATTTTAAACAGCGTTTCATTTTTTCCTCTGTTGCCTGGCGCTCTATATACTTCCACAACTGCTCATCGTGTCCCTCCAGGTGTATCTTTACAGCCACCAGATCTTTCATTTTGATATCACAAACGCACAAAATGGCATCTCTGGTTATTAATTTTACGCCTCAAGCCTGTTTCCCCATTTTTCGTATTCCGGTTTGTACCATACCGATTGTATTCCTTTAAACCCAGTGGCACTTGCACCCCCCCCCCCCCCGTTTAGCTTTGTGCAATATTTCATTAAGTCTTTTACCTCTGTGACGACCTCATTCACAGCACTTTCCATAAAACGGAAAGCCTAAAAACATCTACCAATCCCATATGAAAAACAAGTGTGTGTTCCACATTACCGAACATGTCAATACACTGCTTGCTTACTGTTACAATAACCCTTGCTCCTCATATAAATAAAATACCCCCCCCATCTCCCGCCCGTATTAACAGCCGCCCGGAAAATATTTTTACTGTCTACGTTTAAATGTCTAGCGATTACAATCAGTTTTTCCATTGGATGAATAACCACCGCATCCCCGGTCGATCGGTTAAACTTAGCTGAGGTATCTGTTCCTGTTGTTATTACAGTGATCGGTGCCGCTGATGTGATTGCTGTTGCCGCTGCTGCTGCTGCTCCTTGAGCGCTAGCATCTATCTTTTTTCTCTTGTCGCTGATTTACCCTTTTCTTTTTCTTTTCCTCTTGTGGCCGTAGCCGCACATCCTCTCTAACGGTCTTATTGTCGTCTCTCTGTTGTCGCCGTTCGCTTTCGCCACACGAATCGCTTCGTTTTTTTTCCGCCTTTTCTCCGCTGTGGCTTAAGTCCAACACCACTGACTTTTCTTCAACGGCATTCTCATGCTCTTTGCCCGAATCCAATTTTATTCGACATTAACCGCTACCGTTGAGGTTATCTTCTCAACAGCGACCAGCCTCTCCCTCTCTCTGTTCGAGTCAACTCTTTCATTGCTGTCATAGCCCCTCTGTGTCGTTGTTTCTTGTTGTCGTTTATCTTTTACGTTGGATTTGCTCGAGTAATACATACAGCCCGTGCTTGCTGCATCACTACTGCACGCTTCCCCTGCACGCTTCTCCTGCTCCTCAACTTGGGCCTGTCTCTCTCTATTCGATTTTTTTAAGCTTCCGCTAGATACCGTTGGTAATAACTATTGCTTTGCCAGCGATCCTGCATGGCTTGAGCCGTATCGTACCGTATCTTAGCGCTATTCTTCGCCAGCTCCATCTTTGCTGTCCGATCATCCGCGGCATCATCTCACAGGCAGCGCAGCCTGTATATTCTCTTCTCTAACACTCCTCCGCAATTACATACAGGACGGTACACTGGCCGACACGTATATTGAGCTATCACTTGGCGCGTGGAGCTTGCGAGATACATCGTTGAGTCAACTGGATTGGGCGTCGTTGAGTCCCGTTCACCCGGCGACAATCCAGCATCGCTTGCCACATTAAAATTTGATCAAGCACGTTCACCCAAGCGTGCACGCTTGCATGCACCTACAGGCCTGGTTACACTCCTTAGAAAAATGCCGTCACCACACGCTATAGACTTTGTTCGAAATAACCACATCACTTAACTGTTGTGCAAATCTTTGATTTTGTTCTTTCTGCGGAACGCTCTGAAAGTATCGACACTTAACTACAATCTTTGAATGCTCTACTACTTACTCCAAGTGCGCTTCTTTCCTACAATTTGCCTAAAATCACTATACTTTAGGACACCAATTTCAACACGTTTGCATATACACATACATACATATGTGATAAAACAAAGTAAACGCTACAATTGCCATCCTGTATGTTTGTCACCCGTATGTCATCATCTTCTATCGTTTTCATCCACTAAGACGCCTTTTACGGTATTTGATTGATTGATTTATTGTTTGCTTGGCATGTATACCTAAATACACATGTCACCCTTTTATATCAGGGGCGCTTAGAGCGGCAGCATATATATTACACACGCATCCATATAATCCATGTCTACTTCAATACCTACTGAATATTTGCTTTCCATTGTGACAACCTCTTCTTTGTAATATCGACCAGGTCATTTCTAACATTTGGTCCTAGAGCTAGGGCCTCCACCAGCCCGTATATCTCTGCTCCCCCCTAATGCTATACATTCTTTAATAATATGTTCGATTGACTCATTCTCTAGCCCACATGCTCGACATTCTGTACTTTGCCCCTCGTTATATTTAGCTCTATGTATCCTTGTATCCAACATCCCTGCCCTGGCATCTGCCAATAGCCCACTCGCTCTTGAATTATCGTATACCCATTCTACCCCGCCCCTTTCCCGCTTTTCCCTTCCATACATAGTTGCCAAACTTGATTTGGAGCCCATCGCCAATTTCCATTTGTCTGTATATGACTTGTTTACATATATATATATATATATATATATATATATATATATATTGTTTTTCATCAATGTTCGGCTTACCTTTGCAATGAGCGTCTCGGTCTGATCGGAACTTGTGTGGTGGACAGACGCACTCGTTACTCGTTGGGTGGCATATTTCGCCCAGCTTTCGCTTACGGCAGTCTGCTTGAACGACGCACGTTCGCCTTGTTGGATCCATTGTCGTACCAATGCCAGTTTTTGTCGAGAAAGGGCCTGTTAATTAACATGATCAAAATTAATAATAGCATCATTTGTTGTGCACATATTTCAACGTGAGAACGGCTCTACTCTTGAATGGTTTATTTTATAGCTAAGCATTTTATGTATTACATTCAATTGGTTCATGCAATCTGACTGCAAAACCCGTTCCAACCATACGATGGATGCGTAGTCGCATATAAATTAATATTTTTGTATCTATAAATGTATGATGTATTCGTATTCTGCATTATGGCAAGGATACATTTTTACAATGGAACATGGTATCCGTCTTGTATCCAAGTGAGAGTGAAATGACTACACTTTATGCCACTGGTGTTTTTTGCCCGACATAGGACACAACATGTGCAATTGCGAGACAACCAGCCCTCCTATACAGAAACTAAGCACACAGTCGTGTGTTCGTGAAAAAACTTCTGCCTCCTCCGAAGAACATAGAACGCCGCACAGAAAATGCGACACGGTCGTTTATAAAATAATTCGCAAAAAATAAAGTTCTTTTATTAGCTTTTACGTCCAATACCTCAAAATCATAACACTACGATCATTCGCAGCGCTCAAAACTAACACATTCAGGCAATGCAAAAAATGACAATCATTTTAGTTCTAAATACATGGCAATGCAAGTGATTTCGGAGTAATCAGTAATTAAGTGACTGCATTAGTAAACTACTTCGTCAGAGAAATCACTGTAGGTAATTTATGCATGCGCTCAATCTTAACAAAGGTCTTAATTACACCTAACCACGACATTACCATGTACTTGGTAATAAAATGATCGCCATGAAATGAACAATCTCCGGATGTGCTAGCTTTGGGCGCTGTGGTTGGTCGAAAGGTAATGCTTTTGGGGCTCTTCGTATAAAAGCTAATAAAATAACCTCATTTTTGTGAATTCTGCTCTAAACGATCACATCGCCTTCACATAGTCCTGAACTACCCTGTATATAAGTATAAATGGAATACCCTGTATACAAATATAATCTAATATGCAAAGTCGGCTAGTACACATACTGCGTTCGTATATCATTATATATATTTATATATATATATATATATATATATATATATATATGAGGAAGAGAAATATGGAGATCCGAGATAGAGAGATCTAATGTGAGAAAAGGCGACTTACGGGTGGCTTCGGTGAACGGGAACACATCATCGGTAAATTTGATGTGGGAGTCGGCAGAATGAACTGTACCAGTAGAAGTGGTCAACAACGGGCCCGGTGTGGGTAGGACTGCACCATCACTAGGCGCAAATAGGAAAAATCCCGCAACAATAGATGTCACAAATACCGCCTTTAAGATCGAAGCGTGACAAACGCTTCGATAATACGGCGCCAGTAGCGTGTCATCGTAACAACAATTCGGGGTTCGAGATTTACTGGCCAACAATCGAGAATGATACAATCAACCGAGGCGGGAGCCAAAACTAGCTGGCAGCAAATCACCTGCCCTGCGCGTAAACACCTCGTCAAGACAATACAAGAACAGACGAACAGACGGAACACTTTTCCTACTTCCTTCCCCCCCCGCTATCCCGCCGTTTTTCAATGTTTCTCTCTACTCTGTTATTGGACGCACGTTCATGCTCTGCTGTTGTTACTGGTGCACGCGACCTATATTTTGAGTTGCTAATGAACCTCTTTATACATATCCGATCGGTGTGGCTCGTGTTGGTCTAGCAGACCTGCTATCTGTTTAGAATGGCAACGTGTCTCCTACGTGCATCTCCTACACACGCTGCGTCTCGCGCAAACGTGCCATGTGGGTAAGCACATGTGCGTTGGTTGTGTTTATATATATATATATATATATATATATATATATATTTATATATATATATATATATATATATATACCTATTTATATTAATGTCTGACTTTTTACCGAAAAAGTAGCTTATGCACATATAGATGAACTTGCGTGTGTATTTACAAGTATATATACAGGCGGATTTATTTATATACCTTTACTATGTTAGCACTTTGGAGTGGACAATTGTCTCCGCGCAAACGTGTGATCACGGGTTCTCTAACCTAGGGTTAGCCCAGTTCAACAATGCGCCTCAAACAGACGCTGCATTTCCTGGTTGAATGTTGAGCGACAGCCTCTGACCCATAGTCTCGAACGCCAACGGGCAAAATTCGTGCGGAGAATCAACGCTTGAGTATTTTCTGCATTTGTTAGCCTCAGCTAACCTGGAGGCATGACCTGCTCGGTCCGCACCTGCACCGACCATCATAGGGGCTAATGAGTCGGTTACAGTTGCGTCCCAAAGAAGTATATATATATATATACTGCGTTCCCAATTGACAACTGCCTTTGTAGATACGGCTACGCGTCATATATATATATATATATATATATATATTATCAAGAGTTTTTAGGCAATCAATTAATCATTATATTAATTTCGCACATACTAAGTACGCATATAACGTTAATTTGTATACGTTTGTCAGCTGGTCTCGGCACGCCATTCGAAGGAGGCAGTGCAATGCTCTTTTCGTAGGGGGCCAGGCAGGCAGAGGCATGATACTTTGTACAAGCTTGAGATCACAGCCGAGTCTACTGTCGTTTGCCTAATGTATGGATCTAACTTTGTTGCACATTATTGTTGCTTAATTAGTAATATATATATTTTACTACAAGACCTTTAATTGAATGTAATATAGTTCTCTAAATAACTATAATTAGATAAATAATATATATATATATATATATATATATATAATCACTTTCTACTTTCAGAGTATATATATATATATATATATATATATATTATATATATATATATATATATATACATATATACGAAACGGGTTGCATGAAATATCGGCCGATTGCAAATGCAATCTATGTGGAAAATCGTGTGATCGGTATCATCTCCAACAGTGTACAAAAGCAATATCGCTGATGCAAGTAGAGCTGCACCACATATGTGCATAAACCGAATATTGGCTATTAAACAATACATTATATATATAGCCCCTGATATAAAAGGGTGACATGTGTATTAAGGTATACATGCCAAGCGAACAATAATCAATCATATATTCAAGGAAACGTTAACTAAAGTAGCTACATGTAAAAATGTTAATTGTCATTCAGAGACACAAGCATGCAAGGTAAGGGAGGTTACTTAGCTTAACGGAACACTCTGTTATATATATATATATATATATATATATATATTCGCTTTGATCTAATTCGACATATACCACAATAAAACAAGACACGCGTTCTTATTCCGAATACCGTGACAGCCTTGCATGCTGCCTCGCCTCTAATATCACGCGCTAGATTAGCTATGCGACAATGAAATAGATACATTTAGAGAACGCAAATTTCGCTCGCTATTTTCATAACCTTAACCTTTAACAGTTGCGTCTCGTTTTATCATCATATTACGAGCAAGCTTCGTCAGTCAGTGTTGATCGTAGGTGTCCCTAACAGCGTTTGCTCCGGCAAAGGTGTTCTGTCCAAGCCAGCATGAGAGCGCTTGGCACCAGTCTTCGTGGAACACACGGAATATCGTTCAGTTGAACCGCACTCGGTGGAAGGCTGACTTGTATGACCACTCTATACGCGTCGGTTAGCCACGGTACAG
>QVRM01007042.1:0-19385 GCA_003439945.1 Dermanyssus gallinae | reverse complement strand
TTGCTTGACTTAAATGTACCCTTGGGATGAGACGGCGACACGGCGACCTGCCGCAGCCGTGGCAGGACGACTCAGAAGCACAGGTAGTAATCGCGTGGTACCTATAATAGTAGAAGGCGTCGTAGTAAAAGTGGGCGCCCGATTGTGTGGGATATTTTATCATGGCCAACCTGAACTCCCAAACCAACCAAGCAATGCAGGCAGCAGCAGCAGCAACAACACAACAACAACAATAACAACAACAACAACAACACAACACACAAGAAGCAACAGCAGCAGCAGCAACAACAACAACATAACAACAACAGCCAACAACTACAGCGGGGCAATTGTGGTGCCCTCGAATACGCTGTTGTTTATACTGCGCAGGCTCCGTGTCCACCAGGGAACAGCAGCAGCAGTAGCGGTAGTAGTAGAGTTTATGGGAGTTGTTCCTGTGGTTGTTATCGTCGTGCATGTCGCGAGAGAGCTTGCTGTGGGCGTTGGAACTTTTCTGTATATATTACATATAAATATATATATATCTATATATATATATATATATATATATATATATATGTATATGTATGTATATATATGTATATGGTATACTTGTTTTTTTTTTTTTTAGTGAAACAAATTAGTTACAGTTTTATTTGCTTATATTCAAGAGGCTATTCATTCAAGATTATATGTATATATATCGTTGCTTCGATCCAGAAGTGAAGTGCGTCCTTTGCCTGAAAAGATATACCTGCACATCTTATTCTTCCGCTGGAAGCGAAAGAGATACAAACGACAACTAGTCGCTAGGCTAGCACTGTTCACGTTGATTAAGACGCAGATGATATTACATCAGGTCGATACCTGTGAAAGTGACCACCTATGTACACCTACATACAAACAGAATGGACGACTAGGTTAACTGGCTAATTTCGACAACTGAGCCGAGAACCACAGCGACGGCGGTGACGGTAGTCTATGGCGTGCTAATGGGTTAACGAAGAACCTCCCGATCTCTTCCTAAAAATACGCGCCAATTAGTCGAGCTGTCTTCTTCGACGCAACCAAGCTCGGTTTCGTAGGAAAAAAATCCTGTCGAAATACGCCAATATGAGTTGCAAGCATATTCGCAGGCACATAGCTTTTAATGCGAAGCTGATACTGGTGTTCAATGAGCCTAGCCAGTGCGTATATATATATATATATATATATATATATATATATATATATAATAAAATATACAAACAACGATGCGGTAAGCGTCTTCATGTTTTACCACCGCGTCTCTGTAACCTAGCTAATCAGCTAACTAGCTCGTCAAACATGTATGCGCAGTCCAAACGGATCTTCGCACGTCGTGTGCGATGCCGACTAGAACGAGGCGGACACATAAGACCGATGATGAACGCACCCCAGGTTGGCCGTTCGACCAGCGAAGGCTTCTGAACATATATAGACACATCTACCGGCACGTGTCACACGCGGACCTCATCACCTCAAGCTTTCGCCCAAGTTCAACTTCGTTGCGTTATCGCCAAGACTACCCCGATGCCACACATGTTGTTGTTGTTGTTGTTGTTGTTGCTGCTGTTTGCTGTTGTTGTTGTTGTGTTGTTGCTGTTGTTGCTGTTGTTGCTGTTATTGTCGTTGTTGACGTTGTTGTTGCTGCTGGTGTTGCTGTTGTGTGTTGCTGGTGTTGTTGACGTTGTTGTTGCTGTTGTTGACGTTGTTGTTGTTATGGTGGTTTTTGCTGTGATTATTGTCGTTGCTGTATGTTCTTCTTGCTGTTTCACGGTGTCCATCACGGTCACGGTCGTCAAACTCCTGACCTCTGTTTTCGATGTTTCCCCCCTAGTTAGAACTGTGCTACTTGATGAGCTAAACAAGCCGTAAAATGGAACAACACCTCAGGCAACACGATAGCTGGAGGTGTTGTTCCAGTTTCATATATCGCAGCCACAGCGATACTTAGCTATGGCTGCTATTCGTGTGTCATTTGCTGTTGTTATGTTGCCGGCGTTGTCATTGCGGTTTTAATGTTATTCTTATTCGTACTAGCCGCCGTTCGAGATTTTTACTTACATGCTTGTTCTGCTATTGCTGCTTTATTGTGACTACGGTTGTTAACAGATCTTGCTATAAACGAAGTTGTCGAGTTTCCGAGTGCCTACTATTATAGTATAATGGCTCCCGTCGTTGACACTGCCGTATAGCTTAGAAATCAGTTTCTTGGCGTCCGCTATTTGTCACCGCTTTTTGTTCGGGTGCTGACAAAAACACTGGCGATATAAAAACAAATGTACATATATACGCCATGTAGTATGATTTATTATTTGTTATCAACATATGTACTTAAATGCACATGTTTTTAGAATTCGGCCCTATATATATATTTAAGCAAAAATGTTGAGATATCTGGGGTTTCCTCAAAAGTCCTTGTGGCAGCACCATGATCGCTGAGCATCGGTCAAAGACGATTTGATCAACAAACGATTCCTAACAAATTTTCTATTTCCACAAAGTTATATATATATATATATATATATATATATTATACATATATATGTTCCGATTTCAGCTGGACATGAACACTATAAATGGTTAAGATAGCTAAAACAGCATTGGTAATAAATACTTGTAGACTACCTTGTAGAATAGCTTAGCAAAAACTCGCCCGCCCGCCTATCACATTGACACGGTCTGCTAGGGAAGCGGAGCAGAGCAACGCAAATGCCGACACATTAGACGCTTGTTGCTGCTGTTGGAGGCGACATTTTAACCGTCTCTTGTCGGCCGTGTCTGAGAGAGAGAGCGAGATAGATAGCAGTAGCGCTAAAAGTAAAAGTAACTAACGTCGCACAGGCGGCACTGGTGATTGTGGTGATATGTTCTCTTTTTTGACGACTTTCGTTACGTGCACTACGAACATTAAGACTGCTGCAGTTGTTACACAAAGTGTCTCGATTGATCTACCGCACTTTAAAACTACTGGGTCAGTATCAGCTAGAGCAGCAGCAGCAACAACAAACAACAACAATCACCACCACCACCACTACCAAACAATAACAACAACAACAACAATAATAACAACAACAAACTGGGGCGTAAACGGAAACAAGTCACCAATCATCATCGTTTTTGTCGTCAACCTATACTTAGCCGCACTATATATTCATCCATACACCCAACCCTACATTCATCTACTTGTGCATCTACCCATCTGTTCATCCTGCCATCAATTCACCTATCAACTCACCCGTCCATCTGTTTCATTATCGCGCATCAACGCGCACCTCCGTCTGTTCATTCACCACGCCCACTCACCAATAATCCAGTAATCAATTCATCCATCCAAATTCAATCACCCATCAATTCCGTTGTATACCCACCCACCTATTTGTTTATCCACCCATTCAGTTTAAAAAATGACTAGTACACCCACCCGCCCATCTGTTTACCAGCCTAAAATCGCCCATCCAGTCGTCTTTCATTAACCAGCCATTCACTCATCCATCTGTTCCTCCAGCCATCAATTCACTCATCCGTCAACATTCATCCATCCATCCATACATTCATCTAACCCACTAATTGTTCCTCCAACCATCAAGTCACCCATCCAGGACAACCGCCGCCGGTCGCTCCCGCCCCGCAGAGCCGATAATGATGAGGATGATGATGATGCTATTGATGCTGTTGCCTGCTTTTGGCAGTTTGATAAACGAGATCTACAACGAGACGGCGGCGTGTGGCGGCGATTTGAGAAAGAAAAAACACGGGTAGGCGCGGTAGGAGAAGGAGCAAATTTAAACATAGTGTGGTGGTGGTGGGGGTATGGTGATGATAATGATGATGACGTCCATGTTCTTGCTGCTGATATGATGATGATGATGGCGAACCCCTTGATGGTGTATGATCATGAGATGATTGATGGTGATGCCAGAGTTAGGAGTAACAACCACGACCCTTTCTTTACCAACCGTCGCGGCTGGCAACGAGACCCGCCACGCCGACGACGACGACGACAACGACGACGACGACGACCCTTGCGACGATCGGCTAACCGACCCCCCCCAAAAAGGTCGTCATCAGCGTAAACGTGACAAACTCACATTTCGTTGTCAACATACTCGCCTCTCGGCTTTTTTTGTTGTTGCTGTTGCTGTTGTTGTTGCTGTTGTTGTTGTTCGGTAGTAGCCCCTAACTCAGTGGCCCGATTTATCCTAGGTATTTGCCACCACCGAGGACTTCAATAGCACCCACCAACCAGGCCTAGGGGGCAAACAGGCTCGATATTGATGTACGCTGCTAAAGCCACCAAACAAACCGATTTCCGCTGACCTTTCATAGACTGTCGGCTGTAATATCGGGCCGCGTTAGCCACGCGAACGCAAAGGTTGCGCGACTGAGCACCAGCCAGTTATAGGTTACTGTTGTTATCTGACTCGTGTCTACCTATCCTGCTCCAAGCCCACCTCACGCCTCTCACGCCGCCGAAATAAAGCGCTTGGAAATAGTCGTTCTTCGTTCTATTGGTTTTGTACCAAAACAAATATAACACGTTGTGTTACGTGTCTGGAAAATGGCATCAAAGATCCTAATTGTAATCCTCCTAAACGAAGGCATCGCTAATCACGTTTAAACGAAAGAAACATAATGTTGTACTATACGAATGCACTACAATTTTAGCATGATGATTGCATTCGTCTACTAATTATTTACGTGTTCGCAGATAAGCCTACTTGTTGTGCGGGAACTCCACGAATGATTATAGAAACACGTTTCGCGACATAAACGTATGGTTGATCAGTCTTTTTTTGGTCGGTGCGTTTGCACATAGTAATCACTCGATATAAATGGCTGTGTGAACGATGCTTGCGTTAACGCTGAATAACGAATTATAATGTGCTGGCATACAGCATCTATAATTTAACAAGATCCTTCCTATTATATATATATATATATATATATAGAGAGAGAGAAGAGAGATAGAGAGAGAGAGAGAAAACAGAGCCACATCAACATTAGATTGCCCACGCAACTCCATTCGCAGCCAAGCCAAACCCGGCCATATAAGCGGTGGGTCAACGGCTGCGGTGTTGGCGACAGACGATTCGACCGTCACTGCTGGCTTCTTGTCGTTGTGTATTTGGCAGCCATATTGTTCCTCGCTCTTGTTGCAGTGCTTTGCCTGTATTTGTCAACGCGGTCAACTTTTCGTCGACCGGCGGACGTCAAAAACACGACGCGATCGACTCGCTCTCCAACGAGCTAAGAAGACAACTTCCTTGCCTAAGATAATCATCGAGAATCACAACAACAACATCAATGGCAGCAGCAGCAACAACAATAGCAGCAGCAGCGATAAAAATACCCCAAACAGCAACAACGGTAACATATTGCAGTGACCACCCGCATCTGCACGACACGCAAATGTCACCGAAACAAATCGAGCGTGCAGCTTCCTCTTGCTGACAGCCGACATTCGAGACACCAACAAACGCTGTCAGTCGTTTCCTCCTACCAAGTCAATACTTTTTCCCGCTCTATATATATATATATATATATATATAAACTGGGTCCTCAGGAGGTTGTGTCACGGTAATGGCTTTACGAGCATTGCAAGACCAGCAGAAGCAGAGTGTAGTAACAACAACAACAACAGCAGCCGCTGCTGCTGCCTAACTACAACCCGCTATTACTTTACTATGTATGATACGACTTGTTTAAGAAGTGCTCATAATGTATAGGTTTTTGGCGGAACGCGATTGTACGCTTATTTAATGTACGTGATTGACATCAATTGAATGCGTGTATATGTATGTACGTATGTGTAGTACACACACACCTGTGTCATGTGGTCTCTGATGGTAGTTAGCCAAGCATGAGCCAGACATTGTAATCCGCTTTGGCAAAATCCAATCGCTAGAAATGTCACTACGTTCCGGCTAGCTTTGACGCCACGAGGCCACGTGTGCTGTACCAGCTTCCAGGTTCGACATCCAATCACCGCCATTGGCGCCAGCAAGTTCAGGCATTTACAACAAAACTACAAGAACAACAACAATGACAATATTAGCAGCAACAACAACAACAGTATGAGCAACAACAAGATCAACACCAACAGTATCACCAATAACGACAACAACAAACGCCTTACAGTAGCAGTTACAAGTCAAGCCATAATCGCAGGGAAAACTTTTGATGCTTTGACTGCCGGCCGATGAAAATGTAATTCGTTTCCTCTTCGAAGCAGTCTAAGTAGACAAACTTGCAGGCCATATATGCGTACGGTTGTAGGTCATGGGTCTGGCATGGGCTGCTTTCACGAGCATCCCGATGACAGGAATGACTCGGTGTCGCCTCAGAGCATCAGTTAGAACAGAGAGATCAAAAGAAAGAGAGAGGTAGAGAGATAAATATATTGAGAGAGATATATAAATAAAACCAAAGAGAAAGCCGAACGAGTAGGATAGATATAAACCAGGTCGGGTAGTGTGGGCCAGCTAAATTAAACGGGTTGTTACGCTGCTGTCCGGCACAACATTTTGCTTTCAATTCACCCCCCTCCCGGCTCAATACTCTCCCGGTGCCCGATATTAACTCTTCGAACCCCCCGCCCTGTTTACTCTTTCGCATTTCTGGCGCATACGCGCTCTCTTCTCTCTCTCAGTCTCAATCTGTTGCTTGCTGTCCTATTAGCTTAGTGGCCGTCGTTCCTCTGTAAATATACCCAAATGATCAGCTGAAGGTGCCTGGCCACGCTCCTTATCTGCAAGCGGTGGAAGCAAGTTAAACGTCGGCAATGAAAGCCTTTCGGATGTCACTTTGGAGCGGGGTTTGTCCCCTTGTTGCTCTTTTTATCTCTTATATATACATAAATATACAGATATATATAGATCTATATATATATATATATATATATATCTAGATATATATATTATATATATATATATATATATCTATATATCTCTCTATCTATCTCTCTCTCTCTCTCTCTATCTATATCTCTATCTATATCTCTATATATATTATCTATATACATCTGAACGCCTCGTCAATAAACCAGCCAGACGACGTCAGTTTCAACATAATAAATAGTACAAGCAGCAACAGCAACACACAACAACCACCACAACAATAACAACAACAGCCTCTGTAACGGTCAACCCCTCACCAAGGTAATCGAACGAACTGTCTCAAAGCACCTAACGTAACACAGAGTCGCGATCTCATATTGGACCCGAAATGATACTGCTTGGTTTTCATCTGTCATCACCGCTAGCACGGTGCCGGCGGCCAGCAACACCTGCCCTCAGATGCACTTCATCAGCTGTTCCACGACAAACATGTCACTGGCGGTTGTGGTTGTTCGTGTTGGTATTGGTTGTTATTGTTGCTGTTGTTGTTACGTTTGTTGTTGTTGCTGCTGCTGCTAGTATTTGGAAGTTGGCTGTTCTTGCTGTTAGGGTTGCTGTTGGGGGTTATTGCTCTTGTTGTTGCTACTGGTACCGTCGCTATTGTTGTTGTTATCGTTGTTGTTGCTGCTGCTGCTAGTATTCGGAGTTGGCTCTTCTTGCTGTTGGGGGTTATTGGCTCTTGTTGTTTGCTACCGTTGCCGGCCGCTATTGTTGTTGTTGCTGTTGCTGCTGCTGCTAGTATTCGGAGTTGGCTGTTCTTGCTGTTGGGGTTGCTGCTGGGGGTTATTGCTCTTGTTGTTGCTACTGTTGCCGTCGCTTTTGTTGTTGTTTAGAAGTGATTGCTGCTATTGTTGTTGTTGTTAGTTGCTATTATTGCCGCCCCCGCCGCTGCTGCTATTTTCCTTGTCGCCACTATAATTGAGCACGCATCTCTAGGCTGTTGTTTGCGGAACTCTACTGCGAAAGCCGTTAGCAGCCGTGGCTGTCACCCTCACTCGAATCGTCTTCGGGACACTGACGGCCGCAGTCCTGCGTCCCGCGTGATATCGACTTGACGGCAACCGTCGTGTGCTAACCTCGATCATTCCTGGTCTACTACGCTGTGACTGTTTGCCTACTACCCGCTAACCGGCCTGCCAGCCTGAGTTAACGCACCGACTGAGTCTGCCTGAGAATAGCTGGCTGTGTTTGGTGGTCTTCAGCAATAGCTTCACCAATGGGGTCGTCCTCACATGGTCATCACGAAGGGGAGCACGATCATCGATGAATGACCCACACGCCACCGTCGACGCGCCGCCGATTGAACAGCGGACACACAACCAGCAACGGATGCAACCAGCCCATCCCATCATCATCATCACTATCACCAGCATCATCATCACCATCATCATCATCACACATACATACATATATACATACACAACGTACATACGTATGAACGTACGTAGGTACTGTCGATTTGTGTCGGCGGCGGCTGACGACTCGCGCGCTCCGCAAAATCGATGCCACAAACCATTACGAGTATTTATGTTGGCCAACGTGCCGCCATGAAGACTACTACAGGTAGGGCAGGGACAGCCACGAACGACGACGATGGTGATGATGATGGCGATGATGGCGATGATGATGATGGTGATGGTGATGATGACGACCACAGCAACAACACGTGCAGCTCATTCAGCCAGCGGACGCCTGCCTAATCGTTAATGGCGCGCCCCTTCTTATCGTGCACGTGCGGCGTTTAAACGGCGTTCAAAAAAAACCGGCAGTAACAGCATCAGCAGCAGCAAAGCCAGCAGCAACAACAGCAACAACCGGCACGCTGGTGGTGGCGACCTAAGGTATCATCGGCGCCGCGTATTAAGGCAGTGAGGAAGAGAGGGAGAAATATATATATATATATATAACTATATATATTTATATATATATATCGCATATATTAGTATTGCTCTATATATATATCTCTCTCTATATCTCTCTATCTCTACTCTCTATATCTATCTATCTACATACATATCTCTAGTTATATTTTATATATATTAAAATAGAGTGAAAGGAGAGGACGAATAGAGACGAGACGTCTAGGAGTGCAGCAACGCGTGCATTTTGCTCGGGGCGCCCAACGCTCGCGTCGACAACGATATCGTGATGTCCGGCGTTCGGCGCTAGGACGCTACGTAATTGTAGAAATAGCGGCAGCCGCAACAACAACACCAACAGCAACAATAGCAACACACCAGCAACAACGACAACAACAGTAATAATAGGGAACGAACAAGCAGCTCTCGATGCCGTCGCCAGCTCTAAACGTCACCACATCGGCAGAAGCTCTAAAACGGCCCTACTTAAAGTTGTAGTAGCCAAAAGTTGTAGTGTTAACGTGGCACCGTATATTGTTAGGTAATCGGGGTGTCGCACGCTGAGAGGAGGTAGTTCGATGTAGCCTGCGTTTGTTGTTGTTGATCGAATTTTTCTTCGAACGATACTCATTCAGAGAATCGATATAAACATTGCATTTATTGAAGATATACATTTCAATATATATATATATATATATATATATATAATATATATATAATAGACATATATATATGTACCTTACGACGATTCCAAGCCAGTAGGAGGCGTAGGAAAGGCAGATGATAGTGTAGAATTAAAACAACCCCACAAAAAAAAAATTCGTTTTTCTATTCATGTAGTATAAAGTTTCCATTCTAGTAGTAGTAGTAGTGTAGAAACAGAAGTCGTCATCGTCCGTCGTCAGTGGATACCAAACGAGCAGCACGAAATCATCTTAGTGCTTCAAGAGCTAAACGTCCTATTAGCAGCGCGTGGTACGAGCCAAAAACATCACCCAAAGATCGTTTAATTTGGTCGAGCTTCTGCTGCTATTGTTATTGTTGCTATTGTTGTTGTCGTTGTCGATGTTGATGTTTTGTTGTTGTTGTTGTTGATGCTTTTGTTGATGTTTTTGTTGTTGTTGTTGCTGTCGCTCCCGGCGCTTGTGCCGTCGCCGATGAAGCGGAATGTTCATGGCACTCTCGCTGACGCCGCTGTTACCGCTGTTGATCTTATTCGGCCGTGTCGATGATGTTTGTGTCTATTCGTATGTATGTATCCATATGCATGTAAGCATATGTATGCATATATATATATATATATATATATATATATATATATATATATATATTTATATATATATTTATATATATATATGTATATACGTTTTCTTTCCCATTCGACGATGACACGTCCGTCGGCGCCGGTGCTCTCGACGATTTCGACTCCTCGAACGGACACAGCATCGTTTAACAGCGCAGCGAGCGCGAGCGTCCAGAGCGGGAAGCGTGTCTTCCCTTATTAAGGTGCGACGACGACCGCGAAAACAGCAGCATCTGGTGCCCGGCCATCTGTATGCACCTAGCACGACGACGACAACGTTAAACGTCGTGCCACTCGCCTTCTGCTGCCTATTCCAATACTTTATCTTCTGCTTATATCGTCTTCGTATCGTCTCCTCGATATGTTTCGTCTCTCTCTCTCTCTCTCGCTCGCTGAACTTGTTCACTTTGACTCTGTTTGGCGGCTGAATCTGTTTTTGGAGTTTTCAGCAGAAAGACCTTGGCCAAAAACAAGATCGACAACGACGACGACAACGATGGACACGATCAACAACGCAAACGATATACCAATCGACAATCAAAATAGACCTGTTCGCTTTATGTTGCTATTAGGTAGCCAGGTTTGCGTTGCGTTTAGACATTTGCAACACGGTCTTTCGGTCCTATGCGGTCGGTTTGCGAAGATGATGGTGAGATTTGGTCCTGATTGCTGCTTCTGCTGTAGCTGATGCCGCTATGCCTACCGTTTTCGCCGTCATCATCGTTGGCGAAAGCCCTCATGTAATTCGTAGCCGAATGAAAACAAAAGTCCAGGTTCTTCTTCTGGACTTCTATTCGCGTCGGAAATTTGTTGGAAATACCAACATCAACATCAAGATCATTGACAACATCGATCTCCACCATCACCACCACCACCACCACCACGGCCATCATCAACAACACTAAATTCGGGCCAAAATTCCCAATCGGAGAAGTAAGTAGAGTAGTAGTAGCAGTAATACTAGAAGAAGAAGAACAAGAGACTAGAGCAGGAGAACAGTGAAAGGTAGGTAGCTCTATCTAGGTGGGTGGCTCAACTTTTGGCCGCCGCAAGCTGTCTAGACTAGCCTATCCTAGGCTAGGCCAGGGCAGGCCAAGCAGGCCAGGCCAGAACTTAAACCAAGACAAAACTAGGCTCGCTCGTCGTCTAAACCGAGCAGAAGCAGAAATGCCGCGCCCGTCAGCGCCTCATTCTTCTTATCCCCACTACCTTCTCTCTTATCCCGCTCCTGCTTTTATGTCGTTCCCTCCGCCCCGTTCCTGCCCCCCCTCCCCCCGCGGTCGGGACGCAGATCTATGATGACTCTTGCTGTTGTTGCTGTGTTGTTGTTGTTCTTGTTGTTGTTGCTGTTGTTGTTGTTGCTGTTGTCGTTGTTGTTGTTGCTGTTGTTGCTGCTAGACGGCGCTCAGCTAACGTTCATTTAGGCGACGTGCGCTCAAAACAGAACGCAAGCGTCTAGCCCACCGCCGTCCTGTTGTTCTTGTCGTTGTTGTTGTTCTTGTTCTGCTGTTGTTGTTGTCTTTATTTTGGCTTTGCCGTTGATGCCGTTGTCCTGCTCTGCCACGGCCGATGACGCTGTTGTTACGGCATTCGTATAACTTTCGCAGAGTTGTTGTTGTTGATCGTCGTTGACTACTACCACTACCACTACTGGCTGTTAGTGGTGGTTTGGTTGTTGTTTAAGCCAACCATTACTACCACGGCCACTATGCTGGCTGGCTGGCTGATAGCTCTCGAAGTGCCCCGTGTTATTACTAGTGAGAGTGAGAGGAGCTGCGGCTGCTGCTGCTGCTGTTGCTGATGATGATTGTTCACACTGCTGCTGCTGCTGCTGTTGACGCAACAACGCCGCCGCCGCCGTTCACAGCGCTAAGCTTCACTTGCGTGTCCAGCTCACGAATGACGCGCCGATCCGCCGAGAGATGTGGAAACAGTATAGAAGTTGACGACTGGAGGTGGAGGTCAAGGATCGTGCTCTCCTCGGTCAACGCGGTCGAGGACAACGATCGTCATCCTCCCGGTCAATGCCTCGTCCCTCTCTCCTTCTCTCTCTTTAGCTCTCTCAACCTCCCTCAACTCCCTTCTCTCTCTGTCTCACTTGCCTGCACACTGTCTCTTTTTCTCAACGTCTTTCTTTCGCGCTTGATCTCTCTGTTCTTTTTCCCAGCCCCCGATTTGCGTTTTATTTTATTTTTATTTGTTCGTCTTCGATCTTGTGGGTCGACTTCGATTTGCGCAGCTTTCGACTAGCCAGCAGCCGATCAGCTTCACCAGGTGTAGGTAAGTAGCCACCTAGCAGCCGATGGCTACGACTACAAATTTCGGTCAACAAATAGCGGCCGCTGCGAGAGCGTCTAAACTGCGCTCGTCTGTAACAATGATTGTCCTAGTGGCCGTGGTCATCGTCGTCGTCGTCGTCGTCGTTTGTTGTTGTTGTTGCTGTTGTTGTTGTGTGTTGTTGTTGTTGTTGTTGTTTTCTTGTTGTTGTTGTTGTTTCTTGCTGCTGCTGCTGTATTTATTAACCGTTGTTGTCAGTAGAGACGACACGACGTTGGCCGTCGTTACTACTTCTGTCGTTCTACATTTTTAAAAAGATTGTTTTAGAGTTCTAGACTATCTTTCGTCTCATATGTGCTTGGAATCGCCGTGAGGCATATTTTCAATAGTTCACCGAAGGCCGGACATGTTAAGATATGTAGAGTTTCCTCAACAGTCCTTAGCTCTCAGCGGTGGTATAAGCTTCATCATCTATTCTAGAAATCGTTTTAACATCTATTCGCAATGAGCATCGCTCAAAGAGAAAATTCTAGGGTCACACAACAAACATCGAATCGGCGCCACCCCCGGTAGATGACAAACGTGATCAGGGCATTAGTCCTTGCCCTAGACTACACCGCCACTTTGGTGTTACTACCACTACTACTACTACTACGACGACTTTCACTTTTACTCACTGCCAACTGGTACACCACAATCAAGCTTATGGTATGCTTCTCGATCTCTGTCAACAGTCAGTCAATCACAAAGTAGAAGCACTAATAATGAGTATAATGATGATGAGAATAATACGTATTTATGGCGAGGAGGACAACCATAATATGATGCTGGCCAATGCGTGTACTTCGATCGAGCCAGGCTAGCGAATGGAGGCTGCTCATCTTCCGGTGACGAAATCTGACGCACCAGCCGAAACTTAAGCGTGTGGATACGGCATGCTGCGATTAAGACGGATGTACGATCGAATACGACAGCGACAACGGTAAAGGTGGCTGTGACAACGACAGTGATACGTGTATATATATATATATATATATATCCACGTATCACTGTCGTTGTCACAGCCACCTTTATATATATATATATATAATGTCGGCGTAAGAATCCATACACGCAAACACACCGCATGAAATGAATGAATGAGCAGTCGGTTGCATGAAGGAATGCTTGACGCGGTTCCTGCTCAATCAAAGGTAAAGTCAAAGGCGCCCAATCGGCGCATGGCGTTCCACATGTCAGCGTGGCATGTGACACCTTACACAGAATCTCTGACGATATTTTTACAAGTAGCAGTAAGAACTGTAAACGATCTATATATATATATATATATATATCGTTTACAGTTCTCACTCTGTGGTGTGTGTTTTTTAAACGCTCTGACAACCACATTTTAGACGCCTCGTTATGGGCTCGTAAGTTGCCTGTGGCACGATAGCGTCAAATTGCATCTATCGTCATCGCGTTCTCGTAACTGGATCTACATAGCTTTTCTCCAGCAATTCGGTATGCAGCAGCAGGACAATGGCAATCACGTCCAGCAAATGCAACCAACAAGGCCGGGGCTCGAACTTGCAATTGTCCATTGATCATGGTTGTCATGGCAACACCCCGTCACGAACGGTGCGTTAGCCGCCTAAGCGCGTGTCCTAGCTACCTAATATATACACGTAGCTAAATTGTATTTGCTTGTAGAGGACGAATAAAAAAAGAAGCTAAAAATGCGAAATTACGAGTCTAAAGAAAAACGTACCGCTTATACACTAAAATCGAACAAGTGCAAGTAAATTAAGAACCAGAAAGACGTATACGATGACACCGTGCCGCTTGACGCCTTGTAAAATTTTACCACGAATAGATGTATGAACTGAACCTCTGAACAGCAGGCAGGAACACAGATCCTCGCTGCTGACGTTGCTGCTAACCAAAACCATGATCATTTACGTAGAAGCCATGGCCCCACAATCGAATACAAATCGGTTATATATTAAACATGCCACCCATTTATTTTTACGCACATCTAGCACAATCGCGCCGTGTGCTCAGCCGTTATGGCGAACATTCCTCATTTCGTTCTTGTGGTTACTTTGATCCCAAAACCTACAAATTCTTGCAACCGTGCAGCATTGTTCGGTCTCCCGTCCTTGTAAACAAAGAAAGAAAAAAACTATATTTATGTATATATAGTAATATATATATATATATCTATACTGATATATATATATATATATATATATATATATATATATATATATATATCACCATAGGAAACATTCATAGGCGTATAAAGTCGCGAGAATAGAGAATAGCTGTTACGCTCAGCTATTAGTTGGTGATTTAGTCGATCGATCGGTAGGCTAAAGTGGCCAAATTGAGCGCCATTAGTCTTTATCCGGTGCTCAATTTCCGCCACTATCAGCCGCTTGAGCTAAAGGACGACTGTCTCATCTCCCCCTCTCCCGTTGCCCCAAATACCCGTTCCTGAGGGAACTATCAGGGCACCCCACATGATGTGAGGCGACGCGAGGCGGTGCAACCGCCAAGCCCCTCGAAAAGGTTGTCGTTTAGCAAAGTCCTTTAGCGTGAAGAAAAGAAAACGAGAAGAAGACGAGAGACTTCACGATTCCCCTGTCGCCGCCTTTAGTAGCATGATCGCCATCATCGTCATCATCATCATCATAAGTAATAGCAGCAGCAGCAACGAACACGACAACGGGGCAAGTAACAGAGGATCGAGTTGTATGAGGCCAAGGACCTTACTGACTCTTTAAGTCTGATTGGCGGTAGTAGCTGGTTAGCCGTGAGGTGAGACAGACAAGCCTTCACCTGTCCTTCACCGCGACTTCACCGCATATATAGACGCACACACTTACACACACGCACACAAACAAATGGACCCCTCACAAACATGTTTCACATGCGCGTCAAAGGTCTACTACCCTACCCGTCGGTACTCGACGACGCCAAGCCGGCGAAACGACCTCTGTTCGAGCCGGAACAAGCTAGAGTCACTACAGTACCACTAACACTACTACTACTACTACTACTACTTATGACTACTACTGCTAAGCCACACAAAACGATCACACGACCATTACAGTGCATTAGCAGCAATCGTCGGTGACCGGCACCTAAATGGGATCGACCTCCGACATGATTAACGGTTTCGCCGGTGTCGTCGCCAAAGTGGCTTTCGTGTCGAAAACCTCGCACGCATTGAGAGCGCACACGTAGCGAATCGTGCGAAATATCCATCCGTACGAATTTCGCTTTCGATTTCGCCGTCGTTGTTGTTGTTGTTATCAGGAAGAAAGTCATGTAAAATTCCTCTCTCTCTCTCTCTCTCTCTCTATATATATATATATATATATATATATATATAATAGATATATAAAACGTTATCAGTAACTTTGTATTAGTTTCTGTTAAAATACATCAATACATTTGCTGATGCAATTGCCGATTGCTACACTTCGGTGTCCCGCTAGCTTAATTTTGCCATTTGTAGTATAATATCATTGACAACTAAAAAGTGCAAAATTAAGGTCAGGTGGGCACTTTTAAATAAGCTATCAACTTTTGAGGTGGCAATCTGCAATCACTATATATATATATATATATATATATATGCTTTATATAAAGGGTGACATATGTATTTAGGTAAACACATCATAGCTAGGTCGACGCGTAAAATTTGACAACATGGCATTACGCCTTCAACAGCGGCAATGGAGACGTCGACCACTTCGAATAAGACGAAATTTCCCCGCCAGAGCCGATTGTACTCAATCGAACAATCGGCTCTGCACGTAGCGCTTATACATATACTCCTACGTATGCGCTCAAATCTTTAGGCACATAACAATCAAGTCGCCCGTCTGGCTTTGCACAGATCGTGCTGTTTTTCCTCTTATAGCGCTAACCCGTCGTTTCACAATCAACCCTACTATAAACCTGCTGGAACTATAACTACTACTACTACTACTACCACTAAGACGACGGATAACCGAACGCGACGGCCCCTGTATCGATGGTCTACCACCAACGCCGCTGCCGCTAGCCAGCCTAAGTCGCCACCAAGAGTCGCCGCAAAAAGGACGTGGACAAGCCTCGGCCACCCCGGGAGGACGACCCGGACACTGTAAGACAGAAGAAAAGAACTGCGGTGGTCCCGTTGGCGACACGACACGCGTCTCCAATGATAGTGCTCCGTACCCCCGAGCACTTACTTAACCTCCGCCCCGCCCACCCCGCCCCCCCCGCCTACCCCCTTCCAACTCTTACTCTTTTCCTTCTTTCTTAAGCGGGTATCCGATAACGCTGGCTGGCGGCCGACCGCAAACACGCAGGAATGCTGCCTTTGCGTTGCCGCCCCCGACGCTGTGTTGTCGTCGTTGTCGTTGTCGCCGACGCCACCGCCGTTGTTTCCCTCTTTTCTCTCTTTTCTCCTCTTAAACGTCTGCTTTTTTCGTGTTTCATTATTCATCTCCTCCTTTCCTTTTCGTCATCGCGTTTTTCTTTGTATCCAGCTCTCAACGGACAAAGTCGGCGTGCTCAAGAGATGGGTGAACGTACACTAACTACATGGAGCTGTAGTCCAGCTGAAGCAGCAGTAGCAGCAACAGCAGGGACGGAGGTGCCGGTATCAAAGCAGTACCACAACTGTTACTCCAGTAGCAAAGTAGCTTAGTCTTAAAGACGACGCTGTGATTCGTCGTTTTAACGTCAAGAACCTAAACGACAGCAGCAGCATCAGCAGCAGCAAGGGCTGTCAGTTCTCATCACTTAAATATCGGCGAACCTCCTTGACCGTGCATGGCGGTACCATTACAATGATGAATACATTATCACCATCAATGCAGTAATATGTAATAGTAGTATTAATAGTCTTCGTCGTAGTGGTAGTAGTAGTAGCAGTACTCTACAGTTAAAGAAAAAGCACAGGAGAGAGAGATAGCAGAATAAAACAAACAATAAACACTTTGGCAAATCAGTCTCGTTTGCACTGATTCAATCTCGTTCGACGAGTTCGATTTTACCAGGCGTTTCATATTCTGCAGACATCAAGCCTCTATGCGTGCCTTCACTTCTGGGCTGTGCTGATGGCATATTCTACTATTGTATTACTGCTACTAACACTATATAAGCGTAAGTATACATAAGCGACATAAAGAGGCGCATGAAAGTGAGACCCAGATGAACATAAGGATACCTATAGAGAGAGTATCCCTTCTATGGGTCACACTATCCGTAAAACGAGCCAGGCCACGAGAAGCATCCCCCTTTATAGTTCGAATACTGGTTCTCTGTCCCGCACAGCAAACAATACGGCGCAGTATCCCGAGTGCAAAGCGTAACGTCGCTTTGAAGTCACCAGCAGTTGATCGCTAAAGCGGATTTTTCTTTCCGACGAATAGCATTTTGTCTAGTAATAGCTCTAGATACATTGAGCCTGCCTAACAACCGCATGAACTTTTGGAGCATGATGAACTTTGAATCGGCTCAATCAAGACATTTCGACGGATCAAGACCGTACGGCCGGTCCATCGTGACATCGTACGAGCTAACCATTCAGCTAACCAACGAAGAAATACTGTCGAAGTGTCGAAGTCTACAGCCACGTACCAACGAGCAAATGGTAATTTATTGCATTAAATAAGGCCGCAGCCCACAACAACAAAAAAACACCACAACCATAGCAACAACAATAACAACAACAACGACAGCAACAACAACAACAACAGCAACAGCAGCAGCAGCAACAACAACATCAACGACAGAACTGGCACACACACACAATACTAACAACCACCACAAGAACAGTAACATCATTAACAACAGCTAACTCAGTAGTAGTGAGACGAGAAAAAAAGCTGCCACCCGAAGCGCTGCCACCGAGGTAAATGGCGATCTTGTTCGCTGTGCTTTGTCGCCCGAAGTGACGAACAAAACGTCGAATGTACGCCATGCCCAATGCCGGCAGGTTCGACTTCAAAAAGCGCCACCCGCCGTGAGGCAATACATCGTAATGCCGCCATAGCCGTCGCCAGGAACAACAGCAGCAGCAGCAACAACCACCGCGGCAGCAGCAAAAGTACTAAGTGGAAGGGCGATAGTTATAAATAGTTTATCGCCGACAGACCACCTCCACACCACTATCGACACTACTGTTACTACTACTACTACTACTACTACGACGACGATGACGGCTACACACACTGGGCTGGTGGTATAACAACTGGCCGAAAGACACCGTATCGACATCCTCGTGGAGCATACTCGCGCCACTACCACCGCACCGTACTCGCGGCGGCGATGGCGGTCTTTGTTTACGACCTGCGTGTGCATGTGCGAACACGCGAGACGAACGACATCATGTCTGTGTCTAACCCGACAACAACAACAACAACAACGATGACGACAACAACAATAACAGCAACAAGAAGGACAACAACAATGACACGACAACAACATCGACAAACGGCAACGGCAACAACGACGACCACGAAAACAACAACGATGACGACAGCAGCAACAAGAAGAACAACAAACAACGACCACGACAACAACATCAACAACAACGGCAACAACAACAACAACATGAACAACAACAACATCAACAACAACAACATCAACATCAACAACAAACAAATCAACATCAATAACAACAACGACAACAACAACGGCTACAACAACAACGGCAACAACAACAATACAAAAGCCGACGACAACAATAACAACAACGGCACAACAACAATAACAAAAGCGCGATACATAACAACGACAACAACAACAACAACAAACAACACAACAGCCCCAGTGCAACAACAGCAACGATAACAAGCGCCATGTGTGCCACTCTGCCGCCGGTGATCTGCTGTTGGTCGGGTCGCGACGTAGCTTTTGAGCCAGGTCAGCCGACATCGCTCGCAGTGGCCACCTGTCTAGTTTGCGCGTCATTTTCTGCAGAATCCCCCGCGTTGGTGTTGACTGTCAGATGCCAACAACGACACTTTCTCTCTCTCTTTTTGGCACTCACTGCTCTTTCTT